>WEIV01006684.1:87310-146678 GCA_013390005.1 Calyptomena viridis
TTTTTTTTAATGTTGTAGGATTTGATTTGGTTTTTTTTGGTTTTTTTTTTTTTGACACTGCAAAAGCTTAGGAGCAGGGAGTCACTAAAGTTGCAGAGAGTATTTTTGAAGCCTTAGTTCTTTTCCTATTAAAGCAAAGCAAAATGTGTTTAATTTGGTTCGAGTACTCTCCTCCTCCTATTTATTATGGCAAATACCTTCACGACAAAAAAAATCAAGGAGATGAGGCTAGCACAGATTCTGCTTTGGTTTTGGCAGGACTCTGGAATACCAGTAAGAATTCTGGGAAGCAGAAAGCCGTTTATTTAAGTGACAACACCAATGCCTTTCCATGACTCAACGAAATTCGTTTCCAGCAAGGACTGCATCCATCTCAGCAGGGATGTGCTGCAGTCGAAGCCCCTTTTTACAAATATTCAAGCTAACTGGCCTTTAGTGGGCCACATTCTTGCATAGTGATTGTGATATTCATCATCTGAGAGGGACTAAGTCTTTCCAGAAAAAGCTGTAGCATTCTTATTAAATACTTGCAATAGGATTTCAGCCTATTGGTTTTTGGGGATTATAAAGTTTTTTTTTTTGGAGCCAATTCTTGAAGCTTAAGGAGGTGAAAAAATAGTGTCCTTCACCTCACCCATTTTTTTTCCGCTCTTCACTCAGCAGTCAACATTAACAGTGCAAAGGGCTCTATTACTCAGACCTGAGTTAATAGCTAATAGAAAACATTTCCAAAGGTGCTTTAGCATTTTTATTCATCTGAGTTAACTGCAACAAGTGCCTAAAAAATAGCCTAATGGTTGTTCAGAGCCACAGCATGATGGTTCTGTACATAGAATCCCATTTGATGCTCTGATGCAATAGGCAACTTGCTTAACACAGTACTGTCTCTCTCCAGAAATGAAGCAGCTGATCCAGCTTGTTGGAATTTTAAGACCTGGCTCATAGCCTCTAGGAGGAAAACTAAAGTGGATAAGCACTTCCACTTTAACTGGGTCTGTTTTACTGGTTAGTAGAATGATCCTTTCTGTATTTTCAAGGAAATATGTTCAATTAGCTGTAAAAACTATTTTTCAGAGGCTTGGGTAAAGCCAAGGAGAGTAGATTTGAATCGAAGAAGTTCAGGATTGGCAAGAAATGACGGACTAGTCTCACCCTAGATCCTTAGGTAGAACTGTCAATTTTGATTTAGACTGCATTGTTAAAAGCTGTGCAGAGATGCAGCTGTGAATATTTAAGAGAGTGGATGAAGCAGATATGCATTCTTAAGAAGCTTCTTATCCGATGTAATAAGTGATGATATCCTGTGTTTCTGCTCCTTTCAGAATGATAGAACTCTTGGACCCGAGACCCTTGCCAACCTCCATCATGCCTGTGGATATGGCCATGCGAATTTGCTTAGCCCGTTCTCCACCGCTGAAGAGCTTTCTCAGCCCTCTGGAGGACTGCCAAAGAAACAACTTTGTGAACAGACTCAAACCTCTCCGACCGTGCCTTCATGTGAAACGTGACTCCGAAGCTCAGAAGAGCGACTGGAACCACTCGGTTGCCCGAGCCAAGAAGCGAGTTGTGTTTGCAGACTCGAAGGGGCTGTCCCTGACGGCCATACACACCTTCTCCGACTTCCAGGAGAATGCTGGGTGGGATCTTCCGTTTGACCTCTTAGGCATTGAGGACATAACATCTGACTTAAAAATAAATGAGGAGAAGAACTTAATTCTGGGTTTCCCTCAGCCCTCAGCTGACTACCTGGACTTCAGGAACCTCCTGCAGAAGAACTTGGTCTGCCTGGAGAACTGCACCCTGCAAGAGAAGGTGCTGTCAGGCACTGTGAAAGTAAAAAATGTGAGCTTTGAAAAAAAGGTTCAGGTTCGAATTACTTTTGACACGTGGAAGACCTACATGGATGTTGAGTGTGCATACATGAACAATGTTTACAGTGATTATGAAAATGATACCTTCTCATTTACCATTGATTTGCCTCCTGCCATTTCCTCTGAAGAGAAGATAGAGTTTTGCATTTCTTATCAAAGTGGAGAACATACCTTCTGGGACAATAACGAGGGTCAGAATTACAAGATTGTCCATGCAGAGTGGAAGCCTGATGGTGTTCAGATACCATCTGCCAAGGAAGATTATGTAGATCTTCAGACTCCAAGAAGAGAAGGAGAGAGAGAGCCTGATCAGCTAGGCAGTCCGAGGCTGTCCCGTGGCCTCTTTCCCCAGTGGCAGAGCTTGGGGCGGATTGAAAATTCATCACCATATTGGTGATCCATAATACTGAGGAAGCATTATTCCATTTGGCAACAAAACAGCATTAGTTTTCTTGTTCACTTATGACGCGATGAAACCACCTGGCAGGTTTTGTTTGCTGTCTGAGGTAATCCAAATTCATTAGTCTGTGAGACTTGTTAAACCATATTGTACTCCTGAAGTTCTTAGCCAAATCTTATTTTTGGAAGGGAAAAAAGGTAAAACCTATGTGTATGCCACCTACTATAGGAATAGCATGCCTGTATCTCAAGTATATGCTGCTTTCTTTCTGTTGTTAGCTCTCCTCGGTCTCTAGGAGAGAGACTTGTGAAGTAGTACGGAAGGTGATGGTATCTTAGCAAGCTGTAGTAACTGTATGTGTGAGAGTATGTGTGTGTATGCATTAACAGAAAGTCACAATTCATTTGCACATATTAGGAGTGCATTAGTTCCTGTCAAGGGCTTCTATGTGCTTGTAGCAGAGGC
This sequence comes from Calyptomena viridis, assembly GCA_013390005.1. Taxonomy (NCBI): domain Eukaryota; kingdom Metazoa; phylum Chordata; class Aves; order Passeriformes; family Eurylaimidae; genus Calyptomena; species Calyptomena viridis. The sequence continues at coordinate 90,047 of WEIV01006684.1, forward strand.
AGGTAGGGGATGCATGGTAAAGATTTGTGGCTTCAATACAGGTTAAGAAACTTGAAGAGGATAATGGAGAAATAGGAAGAGGGGAAGAGGCAGAATTTTCTATGTAACTTGGAGATGTGCAATGTTCTAATTGCTTCTTTCCAAAGCTGTTTTTCTAAATCCTAGAGGAAGTTCTATGGGATAAAAAGACTAAAGAAAATAATGCAAAGTGAGTGGTGGAAGTGACTACTGGTTTGAGAAGATGTCTCCTCAGTGGCTTTATGAATGCCTTGCATTTGATAACAAATCTAACCTCAACTTCATCCTACTCACTTAGCAGGCAGATGATTACCTTTTAATGTTAAAAGAAAAATGTGCCTTTAAAAAAAAATTTAAAGCCACCCTAGTATGCCAAAAATAGGGTTAAGTGACAAAAAGTGATTTGTAAATCTTCTAGTCTGTAGCAGCATTAGGTGATTCTACTCATCACCTGCTCTAATCTCACAGCTCTGATGTTTGAGTATCCTGCTCCCAGCTGCAAAGTGAGCAATGACTTTTCACAAGTGCGTAACATAGGCAAGGTCCTTCATATTGAAGACAGTGAATTAGCTGCACTTTGTGGAAGCTAATTTCTTTAGCAGAGCAGGGCTGCTACTAGCTTTTTCTATAGGCTTGCTCATACAATACTGTTCTGTTTTACCTCATTTTTTGAAGTTCTTTTTTAGACTTTAGTAAACTAATATATATTTTGTATCTGTATGCTTATTTAGCTTTCTGAGCTGTCAGACTCTAAAGGTGACCTGTGTTTCATGCAAAACTTGTGTGAGAAATTGTCCAATACATGCTCAGCAGGTGTGAATACTGGCACACCTTTTAGCTGTACAGAAATGATGTTAACATCAAAATATAAATTGCATTTTTGTTCACTGCTAAGAAGCATGATATCCTGAGTGAGAAGCTACTTGCAGTGCAGCGAGATAATAAATACCAAGGTGAAATAAACCTCCTTCACTAATTGCACTTTCCCCCTATGTAACCCTTGCTCTTATGTGTGATCTAGCCATTTTAAGAATAAACTTTATTTTGATACACCTGGTTCTCATTTTGTCTGCTCAATCTATTTTTGCAACTTCTGTAGAGCAAGTTAGTTGTGATACAAGGTACAAACAGTTCTGTACTGTAGGATTTGCTAAAGATGGCTATGGTATGGCATCTTGGATCAGAATCTGGCATTACCTTGAAGATGAACTCCAAGCTCCTCACTAAATAAGATATCCTTATAGGTATTCACCTTGCAAGTTGTGCCATTTAAAAAAGCATTGTATCTCACTAAATTTAACTGGAATATTTTTGTTTGACAGATTCTGTCAGGAATACTTCTGTGCTGTGGGCAAATCTGGCAGGAGTCTGTCTTAGTCCAATGGCCAGACTTACCTGCTGTGCTATAGCATATGTGGTGCTAGGATGGATTAATCTAGACAGCAGTACTTAATGTTTTCTGGCTTGCTTTCACCTGAGCTTGGCCACTTACGCTGCCTTCTGCAGCTATGCTGATGTTTGGGACATGGGGTTTTCTCCTCTGGTGTGCAGGAATCGGGTGGAACTGCCATCGGTGCCAAAGACCCCCCTGCAAAATGAGGGGTCTGTCTCTGAGCCAGCCCCTGCAGCACAGACCCAACCTCAGGGTTACTTAGAAAGGAGACAAGGGAGCATGGTTTCCAAGGGCCCTAGACCCCTGAGGGGCTGGCAGAGGGTTTGGTGCATCCCTGCTTCTCTTCCGTGGCAATTCAGAGCAGCGTGGTTGGAACACTGGCTAGCCAGCACAGGTTGTACACCAGCTACTTTGTATGGGTTTTCTTAGTACATTAACTCAGTGACAAAATGAGGTTTAATTTGGTCTGTTGCACACAAAGTAAGGGTTTCCTCACAAAAAATCTAACTTTAATTGTGAAAAAGCAATTCCCAAAAGGCTCAAGACACAGAGCTAACAGCATTTTGCTGACCTGAGGAATGAATTTAGAGCTGGCAATGCATGGCCTGCAATAGATGCAGAACCCTCCTTTCCCCAACACCATTTACCAGTCTCAAACTCTACTAATACTACTCTGGGTCTTGCTGTGCAGGAGCTCTTAGGATATGTACTGCACCACCAGCTCCCTGCTCTGGGAAAAAAAAGTGAACTGAAGAGAGATTTGTAACTTAAGTGGCTTGAAGGCTCCTCTGCTTCAGTTTGGAACTTTGCTTCACTGAACCAAATGCAAGGCTACAGGGTAGAGCAGAAGCCTTCTAGCATGAGCAGAAATAGCATTGCTATCCTCAAGGTGGGTTCTGTGACCCGCCCTCCCAACTGTCTGCCTGAGACGTGAATCACTTAAAAATATCAGGAGGTGGGTTCCTTTGACCAAACCTTGGCTTTAAGCCAGACTCTTTGCAAAGATGCCTTGCAAGGTCCTACTTGCCCAGCAGAGAGGCAATGTAGTGCTGTAGTGTTGCTCAGCAACTCCAAAATTCTCCCTCAGCTGAGAGAGCAAAGGGTTTCTCCTTTTTCCACTCCCTACCAAAGCAGCACAGTTTCACTCCTCCCTCTTTTAAAACAGAGCTTGTGTTTAACACTAAAGTTCACATTCATCAAAAAGGTAACAGGCTCCTAAAGAAAGGTATTAGCAACACTAAAGTATATTAACAGAAAAAAAAAATCTATTTATCAGAGATTGAGAAAAACATCACCATTGGAAAACTGTCTTAGCATCTTAGGTGCTGCCATTTCAGACACATCTGTTCCAAAAACAGGAGGTACAAAGCAGACATGGTCCTTGAAACAGAGCTTGCAACCTATTGCATCATCTTATTCTTTAAGAAAGTAATTTTTTCAGCTCCATTTTAGGTTTGTATTTCCACTACTAACATGACAGAGTGAATGACTCTATTCACTCATAGCTCTGCAGGTCTAAAGTATCTGGTTTTCAGTTATAGCCTATGGGTGGCACAGTACTTACGGACTTTATTCTTCAAACATGAGTATTTCAAGTTGGATTCCTAATAGCTGTCCTCACTTTTGGGAAGCTAGATCTAGTTTTGCCATGCAAAAGTAAATTAAAATTTTATGTTAATAAAGATCTATCACCCTGGAAGATCAGTGTCTGAACACTTCCTGAGAACATAGAATTTTCACTGGCAATTAGTGAACGTCTTTTTCTGTAGTTATATATAGCTAAGCAAATTACCATGATTTACATGGTAAATCTGGTATATTAGTGGTAATGTGGTAGATGTTATTGTATTAAGCATACATAAAGCAACAACTCACATCCTTCTCAGATGCATCTGAGCTTTAAAATAAAATGTAAGCAAGAATAAAATGTTTCAATGAGGCTGAAATAAAAGGAAGTAAGGATGTGCTAAATCCTCTTGAGAGGTCTCTCCTCCTGTTTTAAGAACCACCTGTACTTCATCCTTTCCCAGCTGGCCTTCACTTCACCTGTTCTTACAGCCCTTCAGTGACGGAGGCCAATTATTCTTTCCTTGTCTTACTTTAAGAGTCTCCCAAGGTCTTAGCCTAATTAAAATTACACTCTTAGTTTCTTGTTTTATTCTGCGTAGGCAAGAAGAGAAACTTACTGCTTTCTTTTTACAATAGCCTGTAATTTTTTGCTTGAGAACAAAGAACAGCTTTTTCTCCTCTCCCCACATCCCTTCTCTAGGCTATGCAACACATTTCATTAAAATGGACGTTTTGAGTTTCCATCCTTTTTTGGAATGAACCTGTTAGACCTTTGGATTTTCCTTAATGCAGAACTATCCCTCTCAGCTAGCTCTGTCAAAAGCCTCATGGTGTGGGACTCAACTTCACCAGTAAAAACTTAGCACAGCTCAGTACTCATTTTTCATTGCTCAACTGACTTTATCCATCTCATACAATCAGGCCTAGGGAATGTATGGCTCATTTCTGCAGTGCTCGATAGTCTGTCTGTGAAGCTTATGACAGCTGGGCAGATTGAATCAGTGATGCATTTCACTGACCATTTACTCTAAGGATGGCATTTCCTCTGTTAAAAACATTCTTCTTTTTCCTGCTCCTCCTCCCTGTATTGCAAATTGCTTCTAACACTCCAGCCTTTGTTTATTTCCTTTCTGGACTAGTCATTAAGTTGGTGAGCTTTAATTTCTTCTAGTGAAGAGCTGCTTCAGTGCTTCAGTGACAAAATTCATGCAGGCTGGATAGGACTGGTGCAGAAAAGGCCTACTGACACTTGCTGCAGGTGGCCCAGTGTCCATCTCGGTAAGTGCATCTTTCAAACAGGTAGGTAGAAAATACCAGGGTTAATTCAGGTAGGGCAAAGCATGAATGTGGCACGGTGGGTCTGCTCAGTCACTGATAACTGCAAGATGCTCTTGGGCCTTGCAGTGCATTGAATGCTCAGCAGTTCTGTGCCTGTGTTACAGCCCTGGTTTTCTTTGAGCATCGGGGAAAAAACAAGGCTGCTCAACAGCTGAAGACCTGGCTTTCTGTCAGGAGTGACTGTCAGTAAAATTATGGTTACAGTAAGCTGGCAACTAGAAGTGATTCAGGGGAAGGGACTAAGTATCAAACAAGCAATCAAAGGTAGTATAGCAGAAACTGTAAGGGTGCAAGAGGAGAAATTGGTCTACAGTTTACTGTAAAAGAAATAGATGGGAAAGAATAAAATAAAAATTATTTGCTTCAGAGGTGTTACTGGGGAAATATCTCTGCTATCTCTTCATATTTCAGGTCATCATAGTATTTTATATGTTTTTGCAGCACCTTACTTTTAGGAACAACAAGAAAGTAGCTGTTGCCATACTCTTGGCAGCAATGGGAGTGATATGGCAATTCCCCTCTCTTGCAGAAATGGTAAAACAAAACAAAAACCTTCACACAGCAAAAATCCTGCCCTAAACATCCCACTCATCCCCGAATCACACACACAACCGTAGTTAACCATGAAGTCAAATCTGTGAAATTGTAATGCCAAAGCAAGTATCTATTTTTTTTTTTTTCCAAAAAAATGTCTCTTACTGATATCCTTTTGAGAACACATTTTACAGACAAATTCAGAGTATGCACCAAGTAACATTAACTGAAATCAGGGAAAGGTCAGGTTGAGGTGTTTTTTTTGTGTGTGGGCTTTTGTATGTTTGTGGTTTTTTAAACCTTCACAAGGCTGTCTTCTTCTCCTGCCTTCCCACTCACAATCTCCCTCCAGTTTCCCTTGCCTGGAGCTAATTCAACATTGAATCAGGAGACAGATAGGTTCTCAAAGCATCCAGCTGCCTTACTTTAGCTCAAGAATTATGACAGAATTTATAGAGATATATGAAAAAACCCAACAACTCTCAAACATAAAACCACAACACACCAACGAAGCAAAAACCCACCAATGAAAAATGCCCAGTTCTTTTTCTCAGTTTAAAGCTAATTGCATAATGTCTTCCAGGTCAGGTGTCAAGAAAGTTGTGGTACAGCACAGACATCTTTGACTTGGCTCTGAGCACTACAGCAGATCCACTGATTCCAGGACAACAGATCTGTCCCTAAACTCAGAGTTCAGTGACAAACATTACCAATCATCCCACCTCTACCCATAAGAAGGTCAGGCCACACACTGATACAGCACAGAAACACACAGGAGATGCAGAGTTGGATAGGTAAAGATAATCTTTGTGTTCAGGTGACAGTCGTATGTCAAGTAATGATACTCTTCAAACTTTGCATCTAGCAAAGATGAGTGATGGAAGACCTCCTAACATTTTCAGCTCCAGTTTATTGTTTCCTTGGAAGAGTCACACCCTTCTACAGTCAGAACCAGCCCATGGTCTCTGTGTAATTATTACCTCAGCAGCTGCACCACCAAAAACATTTCCCTTTGTTCTTCACTAGGAAGTCAGGAAGTGTTAAGTCCCCAGCCCTAGAGTTTCTTATTTTTCTATCAGGCTATAAAATCAATTTCTTACCTGGTACAATCTTCTGAAAGACCATGGGTGTCTGAATTTCTGAACATCAATTTCAGAGGTCTGTCATCATCTTTGTTAAAAATCTACACCAGTGCAGCATATAATCCCAATACAAAGGAAGGGTCTGCTGGTAGAAAGGAGACTGCAGCAACTGAGGCAGAAAGGTTAGGACCACTTGTAGGTCTTAAGGACAAGAGCTAGGAACCACTTCTACCAGTGTGAGATGGAAATGATGCTTTAGGAATAGGTGTTATTGCTGAAGCAAATCTCCTGCAGGCCTGATGTCAGCCTGGGGGTGGTGAGTTAGTGCTGTACTAGCAGCACCTGAGAAAATGAGTGTAAGAGGTGCTGATTGTATGGCAGCACATTGTATGTTACATACAGAAAGAGGTGTTTCACAGCCCTATATCTCTGCATCCTACATGCACTGGAACCAGTTGCCCAACGTTTTGCATTGGCTCATGTGAAAGCAAAGGTCAATTCACCACTGAAGCCACAGCTGGGCCTGTGCTGAGTGCAGTGCAGACCTTGCTGGAGTACCAGGTTTGGGTACAGAGTATCTCTACTCAGGTGGAAGAGAGAGCCATCAGGCAATACACTCAGTCATGAGTACGAGTGAAGAGTCTGCTCCTCTATTTCAAAATCCATGAGCAGCTGCATACTGAAGAACTCAACTCTGATATTCATTTTAGCTAGTAATTAGAAAAACATAGTGTTTTTTATTTGCAGTGGACTGCAAATGTCAAGTATTATGTTATTATTCTCAAGATCAGTTACATAAATAACATTACATTTTGTTCTACCCAGTGAAAAATATGCTACTTCTTAAGTATAAAATGTCATACAAATGCTACAAGTGTACATATTGGGCACATGCAGGTTAAGGTGTCATGCAGTCATAGCCTCAAGCAGCTAACTGACAGAGGAGCTTATGCTGGATTTCTCCTCCTCAAGCTTCAGTCATTATTCAGAAGGGGAAAAATTTAAAAGAGTTTCCAAGATCACATCTTGTTAGCTGGTTATTAGAGCTCACATCTTACTCCTAGCAGCTCCAGGAGGATGCCCAGTGCATACAGCTGAGCTGAGTTCAGGGTCACGGTGGCTGTGAAGCCATTCACCCTGTAGCCTTTCTTGTCTCTTGTGGTAGTATGGGAAAGAATTACCTTCTGTCAGCATGGCAGTGATGGGGAAAGAATTACAGAATCAAAGAGAGCTGGTTCTCAGTCACAGAATTGCAAAGAGAGGTCTGTGCAGTCATTTTAAATAATCAGTCGCCTTCCCTGGGCTAAAAGCTCCTTAGAGAAGGCAAACTTTTATGCTTTAGGACCTATTGTTCAGAGGTATGTACTAATGACTTCCTTAACCATTGGTGAACATATTGCAGCAAATGCCTTTACAAGGAATAATTAGGCAGAGACATATATTTATAGTTAATTATCATGTTAGGGCAGCAAAAGCAGAGTGAATTCCAAATGCAAAATATTGCCCCCGCCCCTTGCTTTCTGTATGGATTATATTAGCCCCTCTGGTATTTGCTTATCCCTCTCAGGAGCCTTTTCAAAGCATTCTGAGCTCTGGGATTTAATGCCTGGCATTGCTGACGTGCAGAATTAAAAATATAAAGCGTATTTGCCACCTTCTGTTTTTAGATTAGCAACAGAGAAAATAGTCCTTGACCTGCACATAAAGCCAGAAGGCCCCAAGGGATGCAGCTGCAGTGTGAGCAGAGCAGGGAGAAGAGAGCTCATGGCAGGGCAGCCCAGAGAGATGGAGGCAGAAGTCCCTCTGGAGCTATGGGAGCAACTGGAGGAGAGGGAAGCTGTGTATAATGGCCCTGGCAAATTGTCACTGCTGGCAAGGAAACCTGTTGTAGTGTTATTTCAGGAGACAGGAGGAGAGTGTTTTGTCTTTAGGCCAGGGAAAGGATTGGGTTACAGCTTAACTGATATCTGCAGTTTTTAGCAATCTGGTGGTTTGTGAAAATAGTAAAAGCCCATGATTTTCACTGGATGTTCTTGCTGTACAAAACTAAAAATCTTTACTTAAAACAATAACTGTTATTAGAAGTGTGTTTTTTCCATTCTTGATGGAACATTATTAACAGCTCTAGAGTTTGCTTTCTGAAATGGCCTTCAGACATTTCCCAGACACAATTCTACCTATTTTCCAATTTGTCTTGTTTACCAAGTATTTTCTAAACCTTCAAGGCATAGCTATTAAAGCAGTACTTATAAAAAAAGGTCTCTCATGACATTTTTGAAGGATCATTTCAGACATCAGGGTTACCACACCCCTCTTGAATGACTAGAAACCAGAATAAATTCTTAGTATTTTAATTTTATTTTTATACTGTTATTTTCATACTGTTATTATTTTTTTCTTATCAGTGTAATTCATAGGTACATTACCTGAAGCTTAGGTGCCAGAGGGACTTTTGCCACAGGTTTAAAAAAGTCTTGAGACAGTGGTGGTTTTTTTCGTCTGTGGTTTCAATTTTTGTCAGAGCAACTTCTCGCCTTTCCTTCTCTGACTCACAAGTTTGTGTAGAACAGAATGCAGCTCATGCAGTAATTTATGTAAAAGTTAATTTGTATGCCTTTATAGAGACAAATCTGCACAGTGGTTTGGAATGTATTTTTTTCCAATTGATTATAAGTTCTGACCTCCTGCAAATAACCTCTGATGTTGCTATGAATTCGCTGGTTTTGTGACTCTGCTGGTGAGGGAGAAGTGTCTGTAGGGCAATTCCTCTAAAGTTAATGCCAGTTCTGGTGGAGTGACCTTGCCTCCTTATGTTCAAGTATCTTTTGTTCTCCAAAGGGCATTCCCTTTCAACACCATGAGCCCACATCGTTTCCTGGACAGTTCGGATTCCCCTTCACAGAATGGTGCAAATTAAATGTCTCTGCCCCTCAATGAAACTGGGATATGTGTGACTGCCTCTCAAACTGGCAAGAAGTACAGAAGTGAAAAAGGACAGAAAGTGGACTGAAGTCCCTGGATATTTTCCACCATCTGATTGTTAGTGCTTGCCATAGCTCCTCGCTTCCCACGCCAGCTGCCAAGCAGAGCCCAGTCAGCTCCAGTCACAGGGATAAGGGGATGGCTGGGTAAGTAAGGGCTGGGCTCAGTGCTTCTACAGGAAATATTCCTTTGCTCAAAGGAGATGCTGAAATAGTTGCACTGCCAGCATCTGCTTCCTCTTAGACATCTATTTTACTCCTACATTTGACAGATGGACCAGTGATGGGGAGATGAGTGCTGAGAGCCTCCAGCTAATTCCACTGATTTGGAAACATAACTAAGAAATACATGTATTTTTATCCCTGACTTCTTTCACAGGCATTCTACTCCTTCATTCAGCAAAGGCCAGAGCTACAAATCAAATTTGAATTTTGTTTAGCAAGGAGTGGAGTAGAAGATTTCACCCATTTTTATGATTTTGCAGACCTGAATATTTTGAACAAAATTAACAAATATATTCTTAGTGCAAAGACTGCTTCTGAAGTAGAAGGAGCTATTTTTTTATTTCCAGCTGAATTTCCAAATCAACACTGAACATACAGTAAATAGTTAAGATTTCTCTCAGATAGCTATTGGTTGTGTTGGTCAGGCAACACAGTAATTCTACCATCATGCTTGTCTCTGTTCTTGGGCTTCCTGCTGGTTTTCCCTTCATGTATCCCCAGTTCTCAAACTTTCAGTGGAGCTATTCTTACCTTCTGCCCTGCCTGAAATTCACAGGCTGTATGTGCTTGTGTGAGTCAGCAGTAATTAGACTTCATCTGTAGGAAAGACAGTGGTGAAGGAGTTGAAGGTGATTCAGCAGAACACTTGATTAGGAATGTCACACTGAAAATCATCACACCTGAGTCACCAGACTTTCTACAGTACTCCGAAATGTGCTATCCCATTATACTTAGACTGCAAATTGAAGCACTATGGAAGGGCAGGGGTAGCACCTAAGTGCTATGAGCAATTTCCCATTTGTTCTCCCTGTTAAATGTCCTTCTCTTGATTCTCACAAAAATTAGCACTGTAGTTAGAAATCATTTGAATTTGATGAGTCAGTGCACATAGTATTATCCTGGCACAACTGAGGCACTAGCAATTAAATCTTATTCTCCAGTCGTTCTGCCTTTTTAATCACTGCTAGTTTTCATGTGTTTCTGGCTTACTGTTTGCTTTGAAGGAGCTGGAGGCAGATGGACAATCAGGTATCACAGAGATGTGCCATACTGATGTGAGTCTAACTGCATAGTTAAAATCTACTGTCTGATTATATAATGAATCAACCATGTGGTTATGTTGCAACATCCATTAAAACAAGAGCAAAACAGCACTGCATACCAATACCATAAAAGGAACTGCAGTTAATTGTGTGATTGGCTTAGTTCGTGTTTGCTGTAAATTACACTAATTAGCAAAGTGAACTAAAGTCAGAGTAACTTCTTCCAAAAAGTAACTATTTCTAACTTCTTTTTAAAACTGTATGGCCGGGAGTAGTTATGAGGCTGAACCATCACTGGACTGGGTTGCACAGAGTAGACTGTTCTGCAGGACGTGTACAGTCTGCAGGGTTCCTGTACAGCCCTGCCAGCAGTCTGACCCTGTGTGTGGTATCTTCCCTTTCTGGTCGACCCTTCCAAACAGAGCCTAGTGATTACGTGATATTTTGTATGATTTGAATCAGTAAAGGGTCAGCATGAGGACAAGAAACTTGTAGTTTGTGGCTTAAAGAATGCAATGCTTAACATATTTTGCCTGTAAGTATTTTACAGCAATGACATGCTGTCCTTGCAGTGCTTTGTAAGGCCAAATGGATAATCTTTCCTTATCTCCTAAATATGTTTTGTGTAATACCCCGAACAGCATTTGCAGATGGTAATAAAGACAGTCTATTTTATGGATGTACTAATTTTACAAAATCACATTTCATTGTTTGTTAACTTAGTATAAAGATGTAACATTCTGCAAATATTGTCTTTAAGACTGTGTTTTGAAGAGATGTCAGAATGCAAGTGCTGGGGTTCTAATGTAAGCAGAAGAGTCTGTCTGAATGCCAATTAGGGAAAGATGCGAGTGGAATGGGAGTGTGTGGCCATGCAGGGGGTCACATCCGAGAGCAGACAGGAAGGCTGCTAAGCCTGTAACTGGATCTTGAATATGCAGCAACTTTTCTTAGGTTCAGAGTTGAGACTGTGCTCTTCCTAAGGGGAAACAAGGCATTTCAGGAATATTTCTGTAAAAGCTACATGGTTATTGAAACCATTCAAGTTAGCCAATATGAAAGCGTGTGTCAAGTCTTTCTCCTCTCAATAACTTATTTTGCATTTTACTTAATTGTACTTTAAAATATTCTGTTAATTCAGTACTGCCAAATGCCTTGATGCTCTTGGTTTTCCCTCTTTTTTATTTTTTTCTTAAAAATCTGAATTAAAACCTACATATTTTCTTTTAAGATTCCCATGTCTGTTAAATAAAACAAACAGAACGACGGATATAGAGATAGCAGAGAGAGACTAAAACTAAATGGAATGGAATTTTAGTAGCTTGGCTCTGATAATTCCACTGTTCTCTCCCTCTTTGCCTCTCAAGGACTGAATCGCAAGCAGTGCCTTCTGGAAGCACACAGAGTCACTGAGTTTTCTGCTTAGTACAGTTCCATCTTCCAGAACTCTGACAACACTGCAGACACTGCATATTGTAAGAAGCATTCATAGTGCACAAAGCCAGTCAGTGCCCTCATCACCAGTGCAGGGTTAGCGCTTCACTAAGACCACATGGAATGGTGGAGAATTTGGATGGCAAATTTACAATCTGGAGCACAGGCTGAGCAAGCTCTCGTGTCCACTGGTGTCCTACACTCTTGTTTCTAGATTGTCACTAGCTACCTCAACCCCAGTGGAGGATATCCAGTTTGATTCCCTTTTACATCTGAGAAAATTTTAAAAATATCTTGTAGGAGCATGTCCTGTCCATGAGCTAATGTTCCCTCTGAATCTAAGAGAAAATTCTTGGAAACAACTTTTATAGGGTAGTCCACTGTGCACCATAGACAAAAAGCTTCTTTGCATATATTAAAAAAATGAATATATCTTAACAACGAACTGTTTAAAGTATTCATCTGACTTGCCCTGCCCCATGAACACTTCAATATTTTTTAAATTGACATTGGATAAAATCAACAAGCAATTCTTGAAGCTGTCTGCGGGGAATATATTCTTACACTTATCTGCAACAGGATTAATTTGGAAGTAAGCGCTCAGTTGTTGGGGTATCTCACAACTGAGGTACCTTTGGGGCTGGCAGTCCCTGAACTAGGGAACTGGGAAACACTAACAACACAATTGGAAGCTACTATAGACTGCATCTGCCTGTGGGCTTAAGCAGCAGCTAAATAGGATCAGGGAGCAGGGGGATTTGGATCCTAAAGGATTTGGATCTGGACTTCACTGTAATGGAGCTTCCAATGGATTTCAACAAGGGATCTGTTGTTTGACCTCTTGTTCTCCCTTCACCTTCAAAAGAAAGGTGGATACATAGGTCGTCATATGTCCCTGATAGTACTTGAAGTAGAAGTTAAAGAGATAAAAGGATTAATGGATAACTTGTATGTACTTGGAGGAAACTGATTTTCATGGAGAAAATGACAGAATGCCTTTTTGATATATATATATAATATTTGTCTTTTCCAGAAAAAAACCCCACAGCTAAATTCTTTATACAGTTTTGCAGAGTTCCTATACAGTTCTTGGGTATGAAAAGTTAAATTTTTTCCAAGTATGTATATACTTTTTGTGCATTTAACAATGGCTAGAACACAATTTACACGTGTCTAAACCTTGTTTAAATGTAATTGAGATGCCATGAAATATTTTCCCTAAAAAGAAACAAAGCATAGTCATGTGTTCTGATTTCAGTGATGCTGATGTAGCAAGATAGGTATTCATAAACTCACTTTACCAGATGGTACCATAAAGACATGACAAACAGATTTCCAAGGAGATCCCACAACAGATCCCATATTAAAAAATGTTCCAGCTTCATTTTCAATGAACAGGGTTTTCTTTTTAATATAAGATTGAGACATTATCTGAAATATACATACACTTACTCAAGCTGTAGATTAACCAGGCCCTGCCTTCAGCTGGTGCCTTTATTATGCCTTGATAACAGAAAGTGTTTTATGCTCACCTAAAACACAGCTTCATCTACTTTTAGATAAAACTTCTTTTGAGAGAGCTGATGGCAAAGGTGCACACGCTCACTATGTTCTTACAGCCTCATTTACATACTTTTTAATATCACGATTCTTTCACTTTATTTAGGTTATCCCACCTCATCCTTATTCTGGATAATTGAGCAGTGAGTGCATAGCAGAACTGGGTAATAAAGAAGAAATATCTACCTCCAGTAACTTCCCAGGAACTTTATAGTACAGACTGCCAAGTCCCCAAAATATACAGAGTCAGGTAGTGAGTTTAAAAGCATAGACCTGAAGAGTATGAGAAGGAACCACAATTTTAAGTTCATGCAGAGTCAGATGACAGATCCATTTCTAGCCTTAGAACTTTGAAAAATGAAGTGTACGAGGCCCTCGCAGTCTGCTGTCTGGCCTCTGGGTGCTTCTGGGATCTAGTGGTCATATCAGACCTCTCAGAGCCACTAAATGAGCCTTTAAAAGCAATAGAAGAGCAATTGAAGAGCTGAGGAGAAATGCAAGAAGTGTCAGTGGTTGACATCCTTCCTTACCCCCAGCCCCCCAGCAGTGCTCAGTGGGAGGTTCTCCTTGCTGGAGCTGCATTAAAAACACTCTATTGTTGGCTTGATTTCCACATGTCCACGTCAGAACTTGACCCCAAGTCACATTCCTACTGCCAGAAGGAAGGTACTCTTTTATGCTCAATACAACAACTTGATTTCAACCTGCAAACCACAGACAGGCCAGGATCCCCTCTCTCTCAAAAAAGAAAGTCTAATTTCTACACAGACTGTGAAGTTCTCCATGTCTCTTGAGACAACATTGCCTAGAGGACCTCAAACAGAGGACAGCCATCACTAATGCTCCGGGCTGCAACCTTTCTTTGCAGCAACTGGCTCATTAGCATTTAAACCACCCATCCTACATACTCATCTCACCAACAGGACTCAGGGTTGTGTAGGTGACATTGAGGGGCTATAAGTTAAGAGGACGTGATGTGAGGATGTAAGGTCCACAAAAGTAATAAGAGGGATGTGAAGAGGCTCAGAGTTTAAGGGTGGGTTGCCACAGGATGGAACAGGAATGAAAGAGTTGGGATTGTTGACCTGGAGAAAGAGAAGACACCAGAGAGACCTTATCATGGCTTTTCAGTACTTAAAGGGGATTTTTTTTACCAGAAAGATAGGGACAGAATTTTTAGCAGGGCCTGTTGTGAAAGGACAAGGGATAACGGTTTTAAACTAAAATAGGGTAGATTTAGACTAGATATAAGAAAGAAATGTTTTATGATGAGGGTAGTGAAACAGTGGAACAGGTTGCCCAGAGAGTTGGTTTGAGCCACTGTCCCCAAAGGTATTAAAAGGACTTGTAGATGTGGTGTCTAGGGACATGGTTTAGTGATGGACTTGACAATATTAGGTTAATGGTCAGACTCAATGACCTTATGGGTCTTTTCCAACCTAAATGATTCTATGGCTACTTTTGAAAATCCTTTGTAAATAGTGAGTGGTCCTTATGCTCCCCTCCCCTTCTAAAAAATTCCCCTATCGGTGGACACAAGATCAAGCGCACACAAGTCCAAACCCTTCCCCACTCCTTTGGACACTAGATGCATTTTTTTGAGTAGTGCATTTTTTTGGGTTTTCTTTTAATAAGGAAGTGAATTCATGTGAAGGTCAAGTGCTTTGCTGTAAGAAACATTCGTTCTCTCTAGAGAAAAACAAGAAAGAACCAATGAGACAGCAGCATTAGGGGAAGTGCTTCTGTAGGACCCTTCTGTTAGCCTCATCTCTTCTTGAGAAACATCCTTTTGGGTAGTTCTCAGAAGAATTCATTATTCCACCCAATGACTTCAATTTATCCCATATAAACCAGTTATATTTAGAAAAGTTGCAGGCAGAACCATAATTCGTTTATGCGCAGAGCAGCAACAAACGAGTAGTAAAGTTAAAAAGTAATAAGAGAGGTCTAGCAGATGGGCACAGCACCAAAATAAACTTTCTGATAAAAAACACAGATTCAGCAAACCACCAAACCAAACAGATTCTTGGGAGTTTGACATTATTTGGATTAATTAAGTAAATTTGCTAAGAACGTTGTTAAACTATTATAATATTAAGGCACAGAGCATGACCAAAGATAGTTCAAAATAATCTGGGTGTAAGAGTATCAGGCCATCAGAGAAAAAAATGCAGCACACACTGTAGCTCAATTGCACTTTGCCCTCATCATAAAAACTTATAAATCTTTCTAGAAGAGCTGCCCTTTCTCACAATCCATGTCACTAAAACTAGATGGGGCAATGGTATTTGTGCACCCAGAGCCTTCAGCTGCTGTTCCTCACATTATGTCTTCACATTTTGTATGAAATTGCTTTTATTTCAGAAACTGGGCTCAAACTTGGGGAAAAAGTACAGTAATGCAAGTGTATAAAATACTGTGCTGCCTGAATGGGACATGGCAACTCGGCAAATGACTTCTCATTAGTAAGGTTTTTAGTCAACTTGGTTCCTGTTTTCTGCATCAGGACAGGAAATGTTAGATAAATAATAGTTTTGTACTGGGGAATGTGGCCTCATTATCATTGAGTAATCCAGTGTCACTATCAGTAATGGCTTGGGTGCAGATTCTGAAACTCAGCAGCTCCCTTATTTCCCATACCTCAGAGCTTGGAACCTGCTCAAGAGGAGGGAAGTGGGTAACCTCTCTTTTTAATCTTTTTAATCAGAGGCTCCACTCTGTGATAACAAAAGATGGTAACTGGACAACTCTGTTGCACAATCCATTGCAATCTGCAAATAAAATGGAAGGCTGGTCAGCAGCGTGGTTTTCTTGTATACACAACCTGTGTACAGAAATAACATTTAATTATATATTTTTGGGCTAAAATGATGTGAAAGTAGTCTCCAACTGCAATTATAACCTGTGGATGGCAGAACGTGTTTCCAGAGACAATCATCTGTTCTGGGCACATAATGAGATTTACATGGCCTGAGACCAAGATCAAATTTTAGAAACACTTTAAGAGAAATAACTTCTTGCAAGATGGTTTCTCAACAACTCTAAGTCAATCCAAGTGCAAGGTGCCCTGAAAAAGTTTGACTTGCCCTCCTCCTCTGCCTTGTATGTTTCCTGCCTTCTGCTGGACCTGTGGAACCAGGCAGCAAGAGGAGCAGGACACTCATCCAACTGTAAAAAAGACTAATTTTTTTCTGGATTGAATTTTCAACAGAACAATCGTTTCAGTTACAGAAGTGCTTTTGAACCATGTGCAATTCACATACTGTTTTGACTGCTGTAAATAAATAATCTGGTTTGTTCTGCAGTGGCAGCAGCTCAGGACAGGAGCTTCAGTGTGTTCACTAACCAGCCCTGTGTGGTCCCTGGTGCCCAGGGCTTGCAGCCTGGATCCTGCACCCACCAGGGACTCCTGGCCATGTGCAGAAACCCCTCGCACGACTGGGAGCAGGGCTGAAAGGACCTGTCTATGCTGTCAGCTTAACGTCTTGGCCTGAGCAAACTTTCTAGGAAGAGAACACAGGATGAATAGAGAGTTATAAAAAAATTATGGTAGGCAACTCATATAAGTAGTTTCAATCAGAAAGAAAAGCTGCATACTATACAAATGAGGAAATTTTGGTCACAGGAGAGTGTAGAGGAGTTTTCTCAAATGTGCGTTTGTAGGCTATGGCTGCCTCAGTCTATCAAATCAACATTTTCTAAATAAAGAGGGATTTATATAAACACAGCACCTTAGAGACCATGCTGTTTATGGTCTGTCTGGTATAAATATTTATGATTATTCTAAAATTAGCGATTTTTCTGAAGTGTGCTTTTGTTTAATATAGCTTATGACAGTTTCTATGGTAAATATGCAGGTTTTTTTTCTTAAGAGAGAAACAGAAGCATCATAGAAACTCACTGTAAATAGTGCTACAATGATGGCTAATCAGCAGAGGGCTGTTCTCAACTGTGAACTCCTGCGGACTCTCTGCTGTCTGAGAAGAATTCACTCCTACACACTTTTCCCCAGGGTACACAATCCTTTTCCCACATAACCATGTAAGCATATCCATGACACGGAGCAATATATATAGGAACAGAGTGCTGGGAGGAAGCACTGGAGCCTGCTGCTGCCTCCTGCAATAGAATATATGTGATCACGCAGAGTGCATCTGCTTACTCAGATCTGGTATCAGAAGGATAAATCATGGCCTCTCTGCAGAAGTAAAAATAAGTTGGGTTCAGACTGAGTTCAACAACCTAAGGTTGCATACTAGCAATTTACCAGCTTTCCTAGGAGGTGAAGCACTTTTCAAGTTCCCACTAAGAGGAAAGCAACCAGATAAAAGCCCAGTGCATGATGAGGGGCATGGTGCTCGCACTGAGGTGACTCATACTTAATGGTCGTGACTTCGGTGTGCTTTTGTGAGCCATGACTACAATATCTTTTAGTAGGATTTCCTTGAGTCACTGGCCTGTCTATTCTAGATCTATAGATCTGTGGAACCTGAGCAAGTTTATGGAATAGACTGTTCCCGTTCATGTACTGCATTATGAATTGTAAAGTGCAACTGTGGGTAGACTGTCAATTAATTTCTATCTTAATCTCTCTTTTGAATAACAAAGCTGTATTAATATGTTGTAACCATCTCTTTGCCAGAACTTGCAAGTAAAATCTACTCTTAGTATAGAATCACCAAATGAGACGAATAAAATGAACGACTGCAAATTATTATGAACTTCCAAGTCCCTGACCAAATTTGGTCATCCAGTGTCCCTTCTTCCTCTGCCTATTTCCATTCCCAGTCTTCTCCATTGTTACACTGCTAGAAACATGAACTTCAGAGCAAGAACTAAGCAAGTTTGCTATGGTCTTCTGCTTGAACCACGTCAGCAAATCTCATACACAGAAATAAATTCATTTATGACAGTTTACCAGGAAGACAGAAAGCTACCAAACTGTAAAGAGACCAACTCGTTGCTAAAATTCAGTCTGCATGTGCTGACAAGCTGAAAGATTAATGTACATTTGCAAATGGGAATGAATTTGTCCAAAATGGAAGAAGCCAGGCAGTAGTCATTGAAGGGGAAGGAAACAGATTCTAAAACCAATTAAAGATCACAGAGAATAATTAACTGAACATTGTATTTTTGTTTATAAATACCTGAGAGTTGTGGTGAGAAGTAAAGAAGAATGAGCCAGATTCTTCTCTGTGGTGACAGGACTGTGACAAGACAAGAGGCAATGGGCAAAACCTGAAGCATAGGAAATTCCACTTAAACGTAAGAGAATGCTTTTTCCCTGTGGGGTAATCGAGCACTGGAACAGATCATCCAGAGAGATTTGGGAATATCCACCCTTGGAGATATTCAAAGCTTGACTAGGCAGAGCCCTGGGCACCAGCCCTTGCTGCAGCTGCTTTAAGCACTCAATAACCTCCAGAGGTCCCTGCCAACATCCTTCTCCCTGTGATTCTTCAGCACCTACGAGGACATCAGAAATATGAGAATTTTTTATGAGAATAGAAGAGCCAAAAACTTACCCACATGACAAGATTTTAGTACTAGGAGCTGATAATAAATGATTTAAGTGAAATGCAAAGTTTTGACCATTTGACTTGCTGGAGCAATTTGCTAAGGACTATTGTGAACACTCCATCAACTTGAAATCAAATTAGACTTTATTCTAAATATAGTGATAGGACAAGGGGCAATGGTTTAAATGGGAAGAGGGTAGGTTTAGATTAGATATTAGGTGAAAATTATTTACTGTGAGGGTAGTGAAGCATTCAAACAGATTGTCCAGAGGAGCTGTGGATGCCCTATCCCCAGAAGTGTTCAAGGCCAGGTTGGATGGAGCTCTGAGCAACCTGGTCTAGTGCAAGGTGGCCCTGCCCATGGCAGGGGGATTGGAACTAGATTGTCTTTAACATCCTGCCAAACACAAACCATTCTATGACTGTATTTTTCATCTAGGAACTAATTCAGTAAAATCCATGGTCCATGTTGCAATGTGTCTATATTACATTGTTTTTAATAATGGTCTTATAGTTAAAGGCCTACTCTATAGAAAGTATATTCTTATACTTCATAAAAGCACATTCCTGAATGGGGCCAGTAAATGTAAGTATCTCGGTGCATCTTTCAGCTCATGATTTTCTCTACATTCTTTTGACCTCAGAAATTTGAAAAATGCAAAGTATATTTTTTGTAATGGTGTAGGAAAATCCTACTGGTAGATATAACTCCATAAATATGTCTTTAAAGAAACAAAAATATCTTTGAAAAAGAAAATATAGCACAAGAGAGCCCTGTACAAGTCCTATTTCTTCCCGGAGTGCCCTGCAGGATTGGTCTGCACTGGGAAAAGGTATTGATGTCTCTCTTAGGCTGTGGTTTTAGAACATTTTAAAGAAGAAATCTTGTGAAGTAAAACTGTAACCATGATGCCAAACTTCAGGAATACTTGTAAATTTGTGGAAAATATGTCCTCTTCTATCTGACTACACAGAATGACCAGGTGTCATGGGCACAGAAATGAAGCTTACAAAAATCTTTTGAATTTCAAGCTAGCTTGGAACAGGTGAGCACGTGCATCTGAGCAGGCAGTTTTCTAGTTCCCCGTGTCACTGGGACAGCAGCCAGTGCATGTAGTGCGTTGCACAGAGTGCCTAAAGAAGCCTTATTCAGTTCCAGTATTTATCTTGTAGTTAGCACATTGATTAGGTCTGTGCAGCCTCTTTGTCCAACTATAGTGTGCTGCAAGCTTTCAGGTTACAGCACTGAGCCTGCTGCACACACTGCTTTTATGAAAAGCAGAATATCCTTCCCTTTGACTGAGGCAGGCACTTCAGAAGTGAAGGTGCTGCAGCTTGTCAGTCTCTTCTGTAGGGTGTCTGGGTAGTGACAGCCTGGGCTCCACGCTGGCGTGTGGCAGACCAAGAGAGAGCTGGGGGCTGTTTTTCCCAGCCTTCTGTCAGGCAGCCAGACCAAATCCCTTCAGACACAAAGAGGGCATTTTTAGAATAACTAATGTTCAATCAGTGACAGGCTAGACAAAGTGATGTGTTTCAGAAAATTGATGCTCAGGAAGGAAGACTGGAGATATCAGGGAGAGGATTCTCAGCTCTATGGAGCCACATTAAATACGTGCTAAGTCTTTTCAAAAACAAAAGAAGTAAAACTAAGTTGGCTAAACCCACCAGTTATGTTTGACCTTTCTTCCTTATCAGCAAAATTTTAGACTTCAGCTGAGGCCTCCCTCATATGAAAAGAATAAAAAAGATGTTGCTCCCTCTGGTACATTATTTCTTTCTAGAGATAGGGAAGATGTTATTTGTAATGTATGTTGTTCCAGCCTTTCACTCTAATGAAAGTGGCCAGACACCTGCACTCTAGATGGGACTGGGTGGCAGATCTAACTCCTCACAGAAGCAAACAGAAGCTCCAAGCATATGCCTTGGAGCACTGAGTAACAGACCCCTGAATCTGCAAGAATCAGGACTTGGAAATGACCAATGCATCTCACCAGCCTTCCTCTCCACCCCTGAACTCAACTTTCTTTTACAGAAAACCAAACAAAAATATCACACACACACAAAATGGAATATAAAGACCATTTCTTGCTGTTACAGGTGCATTGAGTCTCAGATCCCCTCTTCCTCACCCCCAGACTTCCCAGCCCCTCAGAAGTAACTGGAGAGGCTGCAGCAACCCTGGCACGAGAGTGCAGAAAGGGCACAACTCGCTCTTTCACATGAGCAAATATCTAAATATTCAGTGTGGGTAAATGAAATACCAACATTATTTTGCTGGGACTGGTCCTTTGTTTGTGTGATTCACCCGCAGAGTTCATTTTATAAAAGAAGCAAACAAGCACTCCCATTTCTTTTTTAAAATCTGAATCTGATGACTGGCAGAGTCTGTACCAGCTTCCTGGGATGCTGAACAGTGGGTTGGCTCCCCAACACAGAGTTAAAACTTGTGCAAACTTGTTGGTGGGGTTTTAAAAAATGTTCATTTCTTCTAGAGCAGGGAAGGGGAGTGGAGGGGAGGAAAGAGGAGAGAAAGGGAGAGGAGAAGAAGAATTGCTAACTTGCAAACTTTGCTGATTTTTTAAAATGCACCAACATGATCCTTAGCAGCTAATGCAGAAAAAATTCTTACAATCCATTAAAGATGAAACCATTCAAATTTTTACTAAAATACTGCATTCAAACCCCAGAGGAGATGAACTTTTTTGATCAGCCTCCATGTGTTTACTAACGTGCAGATGTCTAAAATTATGTATTTACCAATCAGAGGTTACCCAAGTTTAATAGACCAGACAGAGACTGTAATGTCAGTTAAAATTTAACAGTCATCTTCTAGCTTGTGTGGCTGCAGACTTTGAAGCCATGGCCAGAGTCAAGTAGGAGTTCTCTGTGAGACTCACCTGATTTGAGCATGGTTAGAGAGTAACCTTTGAAGGACTGCCAAAACAAATTGTCCTTCTTGATAACATCTGCCTTGAGCCTGGTGAAATGTCTCCTGGATTCACTTTACTAAACAATTCTGTTCTTGTTGAGCACCTTTCAAGTTAAAAAAACCCCACAAAAACCATCAATAGAAAAATTTAGCAAGAAGTTTACCCTGATGATAAGTCTAGATTGTTAACCTAAAATGGGGAATGCCAAAGTCTTTTAAATGTTTTATTAAATAAAGATATTTACTCCAAAACGACACTAATTAATAACTGTCTGATGGGGTAATATGGAGATTTCACAATGGGATTGAACAATCAAAACCAGAGTCTTTTCTTATTTAGTCTGTGTGTCCTGCTGAAATCAGTCTTTGGGACCTCTGCCTCAGTTCTCTGACACATGGGAGCCTGAATGTGCTCTGTACATATCTTTCTTTGCATCTGGAAAGGTGAAGGGAAACACTAGGTAGACCTTTTTGGTCCATTTTTCTCAGTGTAGTTTGTGCCAATATGCAGATTTGAGAAGGTTTCATCTGGAAGCTCAGTACAACCATTTCTGTTCATTTGTGGCAGGATTTCCTAAAATTCTGAAGGCTGATCCTCCTACTTCAGGAAAAGGAACAAGGTCCTGGAACTTGGCAGCTTTCCCTTGTGCAGCTGAAGCCCTGCATTCTTCCTCCCCATACCAATCCTGACCCACTTTGGATAACCCTGAGGCACGTCATCACTGTTTTCTACTTTGTTTTTTCAAAAATGCCACCTGACAGTTTCTCTTTAATGCCAATATTTTAAGAGATAACTTGTTGCCAGTGTTAATATCAGTATTCACCTGATCTAGACACTTTGTGTATGACACAGATCTCTCCTGCTATCCTATTAGCCAAGTATTATCACATTTAAATCCAATTATCATTAATTCAAAAGACAGTCAGCTGTGAAAGCTCTTCTATGTGTTTAGAGGTTGGAGATAAGTGTCACAGGTTCAACTTTATGGAGGTTATTTTTATAATGAGATGCTTATTTCATTCCCAGGACCAAGAGGATGAACCCCCCCAGCTCAGGCACAAGGCCCCTGGGCATCATCAAAATGTTACAGGGATCTCTGAAACCCTGCAGCAAATTTCAGATTCTGCTCTGTGTTGGAGATGTCACGAAGCAAACTTGCAGCAGAATGAAGAACCTCTGCTTTCAGTAAAACAAAACTGCTGACAGTAACCACCAAAGTGTGTCAGCACATACACAGTGCTTCATTTCCATCTGCCTGGTTCAGTAGCATGTGTAAGCTTGGATTTTGTGACATGAGACTTAAATAACTAATGTAGGTATGTGAGGAGATGGCAATAAAGCTGTAAGATTTTGTTGTGGCCTCTGCAGCAAAAAGCAGAAATTAATTGTCTGGTCATGGAAAAAACAGAACTTCTGACAAAATCCTGTGCCATATATGAACTACATGAAATGCTTCTGAAATGTAAGAACATTTTTTTTCTTAATATATTTTAGAACACATTGTCCCACTAATGTCTTCCAGAAACACAACTCTGCTATAATATATTAAGCCCCTCCTTGGCTCTGTGCTTTTTGTATTTCAATACACTTTCCTGGATGCAGTTCCCAGATGAAAGAGATGGGCTTCTTCTGCATTTAGCAAACAAAAATGTAAACACTCTGCAGTTTAATGAACTAAACCCATGTCATGAACTAGAGGTCTTCCCTTCCTCTCCTGCCTCCCCAAGCAAACTTTTCAACTGGCCTCTAAGCAAGTTTTTAAACTTCTTTAAGAGCAATATTGAAAAAAATGGAATCAAAGTGGCTCTAATTCTATATTCATACCTACTAGCTATTAAATATGGAAATATCTTGGAACTCGTTATCTGACAGGCAGTCCTATTGTCATTTCAATTCCCTAAGAATCTCTTCAGTTCTTTCAATCTAAGAACAGTGGAAAAAAAACCCACAAACCCAACAGATTTTGTTTATGAAAAATGTGTGCATGTTGTTTAAAACATTCTTAACAAATATAGGAAAATATATAATCCTCACAGTTGATATATTAAAGTTATTTTGCTAAGAGCCATGAGTTCAGGTGGGCAGAATTTTCCAGAAAGCTGGCACCAATAGATGAATAGTGAACCAATAGATGAACTTTCCAGACACAGAAAATACAAACTCACCTACAAACAGCCAGAGTGATGCCTGGTGTTGCATACAACCCTGTTCATGTGATGCAACCACACAGGTCTCATCCACCAACACTGGAACTGAAGCCAACCCTGGGTAGTTATGCTAAATAGTAAATTTTCAATTATGTTTAAGTGAGTATTTATATCCCAGAGCTTACACAGCTGTGATACAAACTTGGACACAGAGAGGATCCACACCACCACAAACACAAAACATAGACATCAAGACTAGAAGAGCAGATGAAATCCTCAATATACCCCTGAGTTTTGAAG
Organism: Calyptomena viridis; assembly: GCA_013390005.1. Classification (NCBI taxonomy): domain Eukaryota; kingdom Metazoa; phylum Chordata; class Aves; order Passeriformes; family Eurylaimidae; genus Calyptomena; species Calyptomena viridis. The sequence continues at coordinate 114,120 of WEIV01006684.1, forward strand.
GGTGCCTGTCAGAATCCCTTTGTTGACTCTGAATTTGATTGGAGTTGTTAGTCCTCCTGGTCAAGTGAACAAAGGTGGTTGTTTGCCATCCAAAAGCAAATGCCTTACCAAATTCTTTCTTAAGTGTTAGGAATAAGAAAATTGTATTCAGTGGCCAAAATCCTCTTTCTGCATAATTGGCATGGGTAGAAATTACTGTGCCATATTCCAATAGTGGACTAATGTAGCTCTGGCTGTGATTAATTAAATGTGTTGAAAAGATAACATGTCCGTAAGGCTTATGTTATCTAAACAAGCTATTTCATATGCTTTATTGTGACATAAATGTATATTGCTGAAAAAAGGAAAACACAGAGCTAATGCAAATGTTCAACCATGTCAGGAAAAGAAAAGGCAGCTGGGAGTACCTATGCAATACCTTTGGTATCAAAATGCCCTCACTTTCAGCAGGCAGAGGAGTCTGATTTGGGGCCGAGCCAACCTGCTTACACATTGCTTCCAATTCACAATGTGTCTTTCTTTTCCCTAGTCACCCATGGTATGGAAAACATAGAAATCTGGTGAAAATTGCCAATACGGAAAGTCCCTGCTAGGCAGGAATGGCCCCCAGGAGTTGGACACTTTCCTGGCCACAGCTTCCTCCTCTTGAAGCAGCTTCAGGATTTTGTTTTCCAAACACCCCTGACCCTGCCTTCTCTTTGCTGCTTTTGACAGCATTGTTTTCTGGTTCTGCTAAACCCTCTGTATGGAATTTTGTGACTACGAAGAGAGAATTTCACAGTGTTGATGTTCCTAGCAGCAGTGCCTGGGCCACAGCAAGTGGGATGCCAAGCAGTACAAACCTGGCTGCACTTTACTAGTTTTTGAGGAGCAAGAAGGGCTGTTTAGTTAAGAAAGTGGTGACAGACAAAGGGCAGCTGGGTACAAAGGAATGAGAGCAACACTCTGGCACCCCAGTACCTCGCTTTGACCCAGAAATAACAAAAGCTGAAGCTGATTGCACGTGTGTGGTATCATTATGCTGACTTGTGCAGACTCAGGACAAAGTTTCCTGTGAAGAAACAGAACAGTCTCCTGAGATAATGCTGATTTATAGCACAAACCCACTATCATATATAGGTACATAGGCTGCACTTTTTTACTGTACCAACCAAAAGTCAGCAGCACAGAGAAGTGTGTCAAGGACACATATTTCTTGTGAGGAAAAGGGTACTACTTATCAGGATAGTTCTTTAATGGTGCTATCAGGTTTCAACAACTGACTAGAAGTTGTGGGTTTAGCACCACTTAAGGATAAAAGTTTCAGAGCCACACTATTTCAAGAAATTGCAAAGGATGCCCAGAAACACAAAGTTTGTTTCTTAGGCTGTGAAGACATAATTGGGAGTAGGCTGAGGTAGATACAGAGAAACATGAAACAACCATATAAAGGCAAAGAAAGTCTGTTGTAATCACTGGCTGAGTTAAATCTGTATTTGTAAGAAGCATGTCAACTCGGCCAACAGAAGCTGGCAGCTATGTGTGTGTAGCTAGTTTTTCCAAAGAAAGGCCAAAGTAAAACTAGAGTGTGTTTATTCTGGCATCAAGACACTCTCATCCCAGCTGAAATCTCAGCTATGTTTGTTCTAAGTTCAGAATGATCTTAATTCTACTCAGTATATTATAATTCCTTTCAGATACATATACATTCTTGGAACAAACCATAATCTTCATCCAGAGGTAATGTTTTTGGGGGAGGTTATATCTGGTGAGGTTAGCTAACCAGTCAGCAAGCAACAAGGCATGCACTTGTCTGGTGTCCATCAGTGTCCAGAGCTTTTATTAAACCCCTGCATTGCTCCCACTTTTTCAAAGGGGGAAACTGAAGCCTAGGAAGACTATCTGGTCAGGGTGGGGTCAGTAATTACCAATCTTGTTGCAGCCTCTTTGAGAAATTTGTAAACATGCCATAATTGCCAGGTAAAGGCTATTTGCTTTCAAAACAGAGCTGTTAACGAAGCAAACCAATGTTTGCAAAAGTAATGTCACACACAGACTATGTAGCTCTAGCAATGAGGTGGCTGTACTAAACCCAAAAGCAAAATATTCAAATTTACCTTATTAGAGAGAGATCTGTGGCTGCCCCCATTTCTGCAGGTGTTATCTGGAGGAGTTACCTGGGAGCTGAAATGAGATGGGAAGAGCATCACTGGAGCCTTGGGAAAAGTTGTGCAAAGTAACTGGAATATCGCTGCAGTTGGAATTGAATTCCTGGGGAAGGGACAGAGCTAAAGGGACCCCCATTCTCTACCAAGGGTGGGTGGACACTGCTGTGTGGGATCTGTGGGTGCTGGAGGTGACACCTGTGTGAGGAGCTGTGGGCCTGCTCACCAGCTGAACAGGAGCTGGGCAGGGATGCTGGTGAGGCTGCCTAAACCTGGCCTAACAAGGGCTGTGGTCACACCAGGTGCAGCTTGGTGCCCTCAGGCTTGACGGGGAGTGATGCTGCACCTCCTGACCAGCAGGAATGGATAGTGTGGAGCCACCAAGCCCTGCCTAGAGCCAGGCTCCATGTCCAATGTGTCTTGTCTGCTCCCCATGCCACTCAGGGCTGTGCCTGGGTACCTGCTGCTGCCTGCTCTGGGTCACAGAAAAGCCCTGATACAGAACCAGGTGCTCTGCACAAAAGCCTAATCCAGATTTCTGGAGCTTCAGGCCAGTTCTGCCACCACAAACCCCTTTCATTTTCTGTCAAATCACTTGCACTTACTCTCCAAGGTGTATGACAGTTGGTGAAATGAAAAAAAGAATAGGAAAAAAAAAAATCAAAAGAAACCTAATTATTTTATGTAATTATTTTATAGAAAAATCTCACAGAATTAAAAAAGAAAAACAAAACAATTTTATAGAAAGATATAGAAAGACTTTCACAGAAATTATAATGAGAAATCTACAGAATTTTATCGAGAATTATTATTTGTTCTTTTCATCTAGACCTTTATTCCTGCTAGAGTTCTGCAGGAAGCCTGAAAAGTCCACTTATAAAGCATTACATTATCATTTGGACCCTACATAAAGATTGCCAGGGAAATTATTTCCTTCTTCAAATCAGCAATTGCATATTTGAATGAGAAAGCTCACCTTTAACATTCATTATTATGGTTGTAATTGCACAGTTTTATGAAACATTCTTTTGCTACTTTGCAAATGCACTTCAGTGAAGTACCACAAGATGATAAAGATGATTACCTTTGTATCTTTAGATGGTTGCACATTAAACACACCTATAATCTGAATGCACATGGTCCTCTAAGTTTCCACAAACGTATTTATGTCCCATAGCATGAAATGAGTTAAATTCGGAGCTAGATTTGTATCTTTATTCATAAAATGCCAGCTGTGATGAAAGTAGAGTCTTTAATAACCAATTGTTGGTCCCAAAATATCTGTGAATGTGATAGGTTACTAAGTGGAAATCTAGTAACCTACTAGGTTGACATACCATGGTGTCTAGTTGCTGGAAAGAACAACTTTGGCATCTCACTAATCAACAGGAGACTCATCTCCCAGAGAAAGCAGACACACAGAATATATCAGAACCAGAGTTTAAAATATAATTTTTCAGATTGTATTATCCAGAGTTATCATGCATGTATCAGCTTTGAATTTTTTCTCAGCATTAATCAACTTTTCCCCAGAGATGTGCCTTGCCAAGAAGATGTATTTTCATTACTTTCCTATTTGATATTTATAATACTAATCCTGAGGCAAGCTTGAAAAAGCAGAACGGTGGTTAAATCCACATCTGTTTTTTGCAGAAAGTTTGTGGACCTTGGAAAAGGGCTTAGGAAATGATAATTTACCAACTGATACATAGCTTTCAGATCCGATTTAGCAAGACCACCAGCCTTAGGGAAATAGAACAGGCCTTGCTAATGAAATCCTTTCATAGTTATTGCTGTATCCATGACCTTACAATATGCATGAAATGCTGCCTCTTGCTATGGGCTGCTTAAGATGCTGATGCTTTACTTTTCAGCAGTAAATTGGCACCAGAGGGATGAGCAGGCTCCTATAATGTGCTGTGGCCAAAGATTTCCATTCTGTGGTTTGGGGTTTTTTTCTTGGCACACAATAGATGGGTTGGCTTTTGCAATCCCCTGAATCCCGTGATCACTCATGGTCTTACTGAACTGGCAACAATATAGGATTTGGAAATGCACAGGGAGAGAAAATGGCACTTTACCTTGTCTGCTATTTCCCTTCTCATTTGTCTATTTGTGCTCAGAAGCCTGATTGCTGCAGAAAGAAGTGTATGAACACTGGGGAGTGGGCTCAGTCACATACACTTTGCTCATGGCAGTCGCTGTCAGAGACAAGGCTTAATGCTAACCTAAATTTACAAAGTAAAAAATTTTAGGTGAAAAAAACCAACTCTGATTTATTTTGCTTCATTCCCCATCTCTTTGCAAGCTGCTGTGCTAGCGTTTCAGAGAAATGTCTGCAATGAGACATGACAGTGAGAGTACTGGAATGGTGCTGTAAGAGTAGTCTGACATTGCGTTTTCAGTTGCCTGAAGCATGTCTGTGATTGCCAAGTCACACTAACACACTACTCACAGAGCCTTGAGACAGAGGGCAGGCTGATAGCCTTGGCACAAGAGGCTGTTCCTTCAGCTGCAGATCCAGTCCAGCTCACAAACAGGCTTTGGCTCCATGCTGGGGCAGCAATGGTGGGGCACCTCAGTCTCTTCCCCTGTGGATCATTACCAGAAGACTTGGAGAAGCACAAAGAAGGAAAATTATTTCCTTCTGAAAATCAGCAACTGCACACTTGAATGATAGTTCACCTTTAACAAAGTTAAATAAAGGTAAACTCGATTACTGTTCTGTGAAACTGTAGGACTTGGACTGGAGGCACAGCCCTCTGCCAGGAGAAAGCTCCTGCTGATGGACCAGACCACCAGGGGCCAGAGGGGCCAGAGCACACAAACCCAGCTTTAGAAAGTGGGTGCCAGAGACATCAGGGTAGTCTGTACTCTAAGCAGTCTGATGTCCATAATGTACACATCTCAGCATTAAGTGAAAGCTCTACTGTGTTTCAAGAATGCATTACTTATACTTACAAGGTAGAGGTAATTAGGTGGTGAATCGGTTTTAGATGACGAATACATTTAACAACAATTAAAAAAATTATTGCAAGACCGTACGTTTTTGCAGATGAAATCCTTTCAGAGATTTTTTAAACATATTTTTTTTTATGTCTTGTCAACACTCTTTTAAGCAAACACTCCAACACATTAAAGTGAGGATTATGTGGAGATAAAGCTTAAGGGAAGATTCTTGCCCAGCATGAACTTGCACCTTTAGAATGAAGGATAGCTCTGCTTGTTTAAATATCTCTCTTTCTGCTAAAACTCTGAATCATAACTTTGGATGCTGACAACATACATGACACAAGTAAGCTCCCCACATGAACTCCATGTCAACCTTTCAACAGCGTTTCTTACCTTGGACAGAGCCAAAGTTCTTCAACAAATCTAGAGAACAACTGGCAAACGCCTTATCTCCTATTAAAATAGAGGGAAAAAGAGCAGTAGACCACGAGATTAGTAGACAAATCCCCAGCTATTTCAGAATAAATGAAACCAAATTACACTGGAGAAGTAGTCCTTTTTTTTTTTTTCATTAGAAGTATTTATAAAATATGATTTTGATGAAGTTAAAGGTGAGGAGTTATACAAGCATGTATCTATAGAAAGGTTAAACATTCTGGACAGTGATTTACTTTATTCATTCAGGCTCATCATTCAAAATTTTAAACATTAAAAAGTGGTCAACAGTTCTGGAAGAGTGTTTGTATGAAGGCACTGCCAGCAGATCAGAGCCTGGGTCTGCACCTTCTGCAGCAGCTGCACCCTCAGGCAACTGCACAGATGACAGATGCAGAGTCATGTAAGGGAACGCTCAAACTCATCTCAGCCAGAATTTTATCTGGTGCTAAGGGGAATTATATCAAGACATGATTTGGCACAGTTAAGACCAGACATCGAATTAGAGCAGCTAATTTATGGTACTATTAATTCTTACTGAATAGGATGCATGTAAAAAACCGTTTAAATATATGCTCCATAAATACCCACTGGAAACAGATACAAAATTGCTCATGCTGTTTTTCTTTTTTCTCCACAGTATATTCAGAACCACAGTGTTCCTGCAGCTGATTATGGTCCCTCCCTCAGACTGGAGAGTTGTAAGACCGTTTCAATCTATTTTTTCTCTTGACAAAAATCAGTCCATTAAAAAATGAGAGGTTCCTTGGAAAAGAACCAATATTTGGTGCAGTAATACTTCAAGGCAGGGAGGAATACATACATACATACAGATAAATGCTATTTACCTGAAAGCAAACACCTCCTCAATTAGAACAAAAAGTTTTTTTTGTTTCAAGGATATTATAAGAACAATAATAAGGCAGTTTAGTAACATACAGAGGGGATGACAGCTCTCTGTAGTTTTGAAGTGCTCTATGCCTTGGATATAAACACTCACAAAACATCCAAGCTTGATAAAGGGGAAAAATATTAGACAATAAAGATTCAAACTTGCCTTTTCGTTGGGCAGATTGCAATTCTATGCACAAAGTTGTGATTTTCATAAATAAGGAAAAAATGATGAAGTTTTTAAGTTTGGGGAACATATTTTGTAAACTAGTGAGTATATAAATAGTTGTATTAAAGTCTTTGCCAATCAAGTTGTCAAACTGAAATCTTTACAGTCAAAACCTGAGTTTTGTATTGACAGCATTTTTACAAGTTGGCAAGTATGAGATTCATCCAAAGCCTACTGAAACCAGTGAGCATTTTCATGAGCTTGAATAAGGACTTTAACAGGATATGCTTCATAATGTAAATGACACAGCATTCTCAACACCTATCTCTGCAAAACTGCTTCAAGCTTTATAATCAAAATGGATTATTTTCAGCTTAGAATTTTTCAGCTTATTAAGAATACAGTTTCATGGAGACTCCAGATGCATATTTTTCAACACAGTATTCCTCAAAACTGTCTATATTTCATTTATCTACATTAAAAAATCCCTGTACAACAGAGAACCAGAAGTCAGGAAATCCAGGTTGGGTTCAATCCTGCATGTGATTTTGTGCAAAATAATCTGTCCTTTGGTGATGACAATGGTTTCAAAATGCCATAGGCATGCTCTCCTTCATCACTTGAAGTGCAAAGATTTTTCTAACAAAATCTGCAAAAAACAATTAAACTTCTTTCTTCAATTATCTGCAACTCAGAACAGAGTTTTGCTGAAGAAATGGCCTAGAAAGCATTCATAAGCTTTCACTGGCTGGTATGGCTTTGTCAAATACCCACTAAAATTTACAAACCTTTCCATACGTTATAGAAGCAGGAATTTAGGATGCCTTAAAATCGCATTTGTTCACACAGAATTACTATACAGTGTGGGGTGTGCACTGGAATATTAAAAAGCAATGGTAAGAATTGGTGATAAGGTCTCTTTCACACAAAAAAATATTTGCAAATAAACTGGCATCAGGAAATAAACCTCACAAGCGGTACTGAGCTCAAAGCCTGACCCAGCACCAGTACTCCCCAGAGAAAAGGCAGTTTCCCCAGAAAAAATAATCCTTTCAGTGATTCAGAGGCCAGGCAAGGCCTTGTTTGAAGGTTTATGATGTTATATAAACAGCTAAATCCAGCTGTTAAATTAAGATAAAACATGTAATTTCCTGAGTTTGATAAAAAAGAAGTTAGTGCTATGTAATAACTGAACAATTTACCATGATGGCTTTCATAGTATTCTCTGTATTTTCATCCAATAAGGTATTTCTGGCCTGCTACTTTTGCAGGAAAACTGCATGAAGAATGGTGCTTAAGTTGTTAGACTTACCATGCTTCCCAGAATGCTTTCCCAGCTTTCCCATTCTCAGCCCCTTCTGTCCTTGGGTCACACCTGCCTTGTGAGTAGGAAGGAGGGTTTCAGGCATGACTCATGAGCATTATTAATGTTTTGGGTTAGCCACCAAACCAAAGATTTACAGAACACAAAGACTGACATAAAATCATAGAATCACAGAATGGCTCAGGTTGAAAATTAAAGATCATCCAAACCCCCTGCCATGTGCAGGGCAACATTCCAATAGATCAGGTTCCTCATATCCCCATTTAGCCCAGTCTTGGGCACCTCCAGGGTTGGGGAATCCACAACCTCTCTGGGTAACTTGTTCCAGTGCCCCCTCAACTTCACAGTAAAGAATTTCTCCCTCATATCTAATCTAACCTTCCTTCCTTCAGTTTAAGGCCACTCCTCACCTTGTCCTATCCCTACATACTCTTGTCAGAAGTCCCTCTTCAGCTCCCTTGTAGCCCATTCAGATATTGGAAGGTGCTGTAAGTCTTCCTGGAGCCTTCTCTTCTCCAGAGTGAACAGTTCCATCTCTCTCAGCCTGTCTTCATAGGAAAGGTGCTCCAGACTTGAGATTAGCTTTAGTGGTTCTCCTCTGGACTCATTCCAACAGGTCAATGTCCTTCTTGTGTTGGGAGCCTCAAACCTGGACACAGTAGTCCAGCTGGGGCCTCAAGATAAAACAAGATAAAAGTGCAGTGTGGGCTATTTTCTTTTGCTAAGGTGAGGAAGTAGGCGGCTGTGGTTTACACTGAATCAGAAATGAAGCTTTTATTCCACTTAGAGATGTTTAACAAGAGCAACCAGAGAAGTTAAAAGCTAGAGCTCATGCAGCACGATGGTGGGAGAACCCAGTTCTCTCTGAGGGACTCAGAGTGCTCACTTGGAGTAGGAGAGGACCAGCCTTTCTCTGCCTGATGCAAACCACAGATTTAAGAACTCAGGGGTTATGAACAACACAAGTTCAAATCCTGCCCTCAGAAGACTGGAATGCCACCCCCTCCCTGGTAAATGCTCTGACCACCTGAGTGTTGAATGGAAAGGAAGGAAAAGCATGACATCTTCCTCAGTACAAATCAAGTATTTCTCCCCACAAAGCTCATGAGCTGAAATTAGCCATTAAATTTTAACAGCAATTTTGGATCAAACAAAAATTTCTGGTAGGTTCTGAAGGTACAAGGGATGATTACTACAGGTTAGTATAGTAACAGCTGCAATACACAAACTCCTGTAGCTATATTCTTTGGATGCTCTATTTATCAAATGTCATTTCTTATATGTATTGTGTATGTATCTGTATTTATCTTGCTGCAAAAATCAGACATGTTTGCTACAAAAGTAAGTCATTAGTGAAGTAAGCACTTACAGTACTGGCTAGATACAATACTGAAGGTGAGGAGCAGTTATAAACTAGAACATTGCCCTAGAGTTACCTCTTGTTTTTTAATTCCCTTCAGCCATAGCCATCCTGTGCTATGCTTGTGGGCAGTCTGGGAACTCCACCAATAAAACCACCAAAACAAAACAAATCCAAAACATCTCTTCCTTTAACACACAAAAATGAACAAACTTTTCTTCCTCATATGGAAGTTGCCAACATGTGGTTCAGTATTTTCTGTAGTTCTCTCTTCATGTTCCACCTATGCTAAAATACAGGAGTGAGGCAGATGGGAAAGGCTGTTACCCATTTTTACAAGACATAATGGACATATAATGCACAGCATATACCATATGCTAAGACAATATGAAACTACTTTTTTGGCTGCTTTGGACTAATAATATTCAACAATTGTGATGAAGCTCTGATCTTAACAATACATTTCTACATTCTTTTTGTATCACTGCTTTTAGGTTTGATAAGCTATGTGAAATATTCTTTCCTATTACTAATAAAAAGCTCTGAGATGGTGTTTGGCACAGATGTTTTGTCTTTTCATCAGCAATAATTAAGACAAATGAAGCAATGATATCAGTGTTGCACATTTCCAAAATGCCTTGATTTAAAAAAACTTAATTAAAGTCACCAACCATCTGGCTGACAACTTGGTAATAGTACCTGATCCATCCAAAACACAAGAAGCTCCTGCTTCTTGGTTTTCTTCTTTGACCCTCGAGCTGCAAATACACTGGGGCTCAAACTGAGTGAAGTAACCACAAATACATGTACCTAATTAGGGAAGAATGCTAATTGCAGAAATTCAGCATGTCAGGGATTTGCATTTATGACATTTTCAGGACAGTGCTATGGCCACATACTAAAAAGCATGAACAAGTGAATCCTAAAAGAAGCAGATAATTATCGGGAAAAAGCCACAATCTATCTTCTTTAAAAGAAATGACTAGTATTTGACCTACCAAACGTAACAATTTGGTAACAAAACAAACCTACATCTCAAATTTATTTGCTCACCTCCATTTACCAGTTTCTAGTAAAACCTGATGCAGATTGAGAAATCAAGATAACACAGAGCCAAGATATCCAGCGAGCCCCAGCTGGGATCCAGCCTTCATTGACTGACTGACACTGACAAGTGGTAACGACTCCAAAGTGAAAAACTGAGGAGCATTCAGAGAGCTGAAGGGAAGGGCTGCAGCCAACTTGCTGCACTGCCAAGCCTCAGCTGCAGCCTCTGCGCTGCCCTGCGGCATTTGCGGGGTGAACAAGGTCTCCCAGCTCACTGCAATCGGCCTCGGTTAAAAATGGGTCCCTCTACACAGATTTTCTACGTATTTTCAAATAGGTTGGGATTTCATATGGTCCAAGATGACCCTTGGCTTCCTTCTCATCTCATAAGTGGAGCTTGACTGCTTAATTTAAATCTGAGTTCTGACAATCAAAGCATGTGGAACCCATCACTTGTAGAAATTAGGTAAGCACGGGCTATGACAAGATCAATAGTAAAAAAAGCAAACATTCCCAAGGTAATTCAAATAAGCTAATGGCAATGAAAGGAAGAGCAGATTGAGTTACAATGACCCATACAGGATGTCTTCAATATGTAGCTTCTGTGTAGCTCCCCAGAAATGAGAGATGAAGCATAGCAATTCTTTCCAATCTCCCCTGCCACCACCCTGAACCATTGTTTTTAATCAGCCTTTTTTTTAAGAGGCAGAGACCCATTTACAAATTGCACCCTAGACACACAGGCCACTATACTTTTGTGGTAGCTTTTTCTATGTATTTTTCATTAATATTAGAATCGCTTTGATTTATGAAAATGTGCTGCAAATAGAGGGCTGACGTTGCATGTGGCTAGGATAAGGACTGACAAGAGAGCTAGCCAAATAATTAATCTGTGTAAGTGACAACTCAGCTCTAAAATGTCTGTTAAATTCCCCTAAGTTACCCTATGTCTTGAGAAAATACAAAAAAACCCCCTGAAGTCTAGTGAAAAAAAAAGGCAGAAAAAAATGTCACAAATAGCCAAAGAGATGATTTTCTAATCTAGGGAAATTCAAAGGGAAAGCTTCCATTTATCATTCTACAATTACCTATCTATTATGAATGACAGTAGATCTGGAACATGGTGAAAGGCAGCATAACTATACAAAGAATGCAGATTGTTGCTGTAAGTAATGACAGGAGAAATTAACCAAGGATTGGTTGTGCTCCATGAAAGTAGTAATTTCCTCTTCACAGTACACCTGCAAGTATGAAAATGCCAACTGAATACTGAATGTATGATTAAGTGTAGCAGCCATGCTTATGTCATATATAATTAATAAGCCCTGCTAATAAAGCCAGCAACAAATAAATTGAGAAGAAATTTAAGGGCAAAAGATAAACTGAGAACACCTTTGCACCATAAAATAGAAAAACCTCGACGTACCAGTTAGTGTCCTGATGACAGGGAAGAGAAACTCAGAAAGGTAATTTTTTCTTTTGAACAATGACATGAAAAATGATGCAAGCAATTCCACCTTCAGAGTCCCAGCTGCACTGTACCCGTTGCAAACAGTTACAAATGAAAAACACACACAGTTACAACTAGCACAAGGGGATGAGAAATCAAGGATAAAAAAATTCCAACACTATCACTTTCACAGAACAACTCCCATGCTTTGGTTACATGCCTGTAGTAGTTTACACAAAAACACAGAGAAGGAAGAACAGAAGAGATGGCTCTCAGCATAGCTGAGTTGATGTTGCCTCAACAGCTTTGATTATAGGATGATGTCTAACTCTTAAAATCAAGTATAGGAAAATAAAACAGCGTTCTAAACTAATTTCATTGAGATTTTACTTCTGTACCTGTGAGTCCTTTGCCAACATTATAGACTGCTGAAGAAATTAAGTTCACTCTTTGAAAGAAATAATGAATGAGTATTAAATATGTCAGTGTAAGAAATGTGATTAAACAAACTTTTTAAGTATGTGAAACCCACCACCGATAAGAACTTGGCCAGCATGGGCTGGGAGATGACCAACAGGATGAAAGCAAACATTCCTCAGATAATTCAAATAGAGTTTGGCTGTAATACTCCAGGAGATTTCAGCCCTTATCTGGCAACTAAGAAAGCAAATGAAAAGATTATTAACTTGGAATCCTTTTCATATATTTACAGTAATTTCCACTAGCACGGACTACTGGAAAGACAGTTTTTACCTTCCAAAAAGTGCCATTTTACATAACAGTTTAATGCTTTCAATCAATATGATAGTGAATAGATTCTGAATCCTAAAATATAACCACCTAAACCAAAATGCAACAAGGTTGTTTATATGCAACAGAAATAAATGTATGTTATGACTTTAAAACCTTCAGTTTGAATGAATACCAAGTGCTTTCAATACTTGGGAAAGCTTTTCTTTCCAGTAAAGATTTCCAGAAAAGTTATAATTCCAAAAGAAAAGTGATGCAGAACATTTACTGATTTCAGTACAATTAGACAATGCAGTAAAGCAGTGGTGCATGTAGGAAAATTATTACAGTTTACTCAAATTTTAGCTTTATCTAACATGATTATTGAATGAAAGAAAAATAATTTCAGTTCTTAAACTCTCTAAAATATTAAACACTAGAAAAACTAAACCTCATCAGCTAAGGCAATGAAACCAGATTTCTGCAACGAAAAAGCAGTTCTATTGAACTGCCCTGTAAGAAAGTAAATTTCTTCTCTTCTGTTACTGTGCTCATCTCTATTTTACACAGGCCACGTTTATCTGCCATGATTAATTAACTTCTCTATTAATGAATGTTGAAGAATTAACAACACATCACATGAACACGTCTTGTCAGGGAGTTTTAAAACACGAGCAGGATACTTCTCCATCTTGTAATCCAGAAAGATTTGGGAAAAGATCTCTCTTGTAAAGTAGATGAATGAGATGACAAAATTAAGTGCCTTCTTTGCTCAATGTGGCATACGTTACTGGCTCATCTACCCATTCCTTCCTACTAATCAAAGCCAACTATAAAGTCCCCAAGCAGTATATACACTGCCATCACAGTCCTTGGAAGTAAGGTGAGGTTACATAAATTCACTGTAAGACAACCAAACCCAAGACACATATTTGAGTTTAAACCACACTATTCTCAAAATGACTGTGCTTTGGCTACTTTATATCCAGCTAGATTGGATATAACACAGTTTTTGCCTTGCACAGTATTGCTACTGACACAAAGACATAGCAAAAGAAATTAATGTTCTAGCTCTCTGCTGGAACAGAAGTTGAATGTACATCAAATACCTTGTCACCCACTGACAAGATGGTTTGAATAATGTACACAGTTACAAATAGTTCTGTTCTGGTAATGCCCACGGAGACCAGTCGAGGCTGGATTGTTACTATCCATAGTATGGAAGCAGCCAGGGATCTTGGTGTAAGGACACTGTAAGAAATGATGCATCTCCCCTGGTTAATGTGAAATCAAGAGTTTAAGCACCAAATAAACAAGAAGCCCAGAAATTAAACTTGAACATCATATATCTACAGAATCTAGGACAACTCTTATGGGAAGAAAATATTGGATCAAAAAGTAAAAGTCTATTCATCATGCACTACAAGTAAAAAATCATTAAATTGATGCCAAAAAGAAAGATGACAAATGAAGCCTTGCTCTAGTAGAACACAAAATTCCTGAAATACAAAAAATATTAATATATCCTATTCTTATGCATACAGGTATTACTTAACTCTAGTACTGCAGAAGAGTCCAGAACTGAATTTCAGTGCTGCTCAATTTATGTGAACTTCTCCCACCCTTCAGGAGCCTAATGAGCAACCACTTCACCACATCATCAGACAAAATCTCTCCCTCTTCCCTGGCTTCAGAGTTCTTTCCTAGATGCAGTTTGTATAATGAATTATTTTTTTATCAAATATGCATTCTAGAGTTATGAATCCACTATCTTCATCAAACCATAATAACCCTTCCCATACATGTTGTATTTTGGGTTTTAAAAAATTCAGTAATAATTTAATTAACAATTTGAAAGGTGCAGATCGCTGGGGGCCCATTTTTACTCATTAATTTAAAAACAAAACCTACCTGACTATTAATTAGAACATTTCTAACACAAGTGAAACAACTGTGGCTGTCCCGTTATTATTTTCTTACACATAATGAATATTTAAAAGTGCAAGGAAATTCAACAACATATAACAGCACAGATCCTGAAGAAAAAAATTACAAATAGGATGAAAAATTATTTGATCCAAACAAACAAATTTTTTGGAAGAGAACTTGGTGCTGTAGAAGAGAAAACACACGATTGTCTGACAGTCAGGACATTAAAACAGAGGCTTTGAGGAACCTTTAAGATATTTCAATTTTTTTAAGGAGGGTTTCTGAAAGAATATTAAATACCATAGCCATGAAGAATAACAATGGATATTTTGGAGCAAGTCAACCAGTACCAACTACAACTACAGAGAAGGAATCTCACCACTTTTGGCCAAAATATCTAAAGGAAATAGTGCGTTTCAATTTAAGCAGCAGCCAGCCATGTGACCCCTAAATGGAACAGGACAAAGCAAGCTAGGCTTTCTAAACTCTTTCCAAACATCAGTCTTGAGGCTATTGACTGTTCAGAGATCAGTAATAATCAATCTCCTCTCTTTGAGGCTTTGGCAGAGTGTCTCATTGGTTCCAATAAAACACTAGGTAACTCGTCAAGGAAAGAGCAGACATTTTCAAAACCCAGCACTAGACCAAAGCTGCTGCTTTTCCTTTCTCCACATTTGTTTGCTAAAAGCCATTTTATATTTGCTGATTTTGCAAATCTCAAATTATTTGTGATCTACGTTTATAAGATGTAACATTTTTCTTACGTACATTTACAATATCTACTGTCAGTTAAGAGGAAAGTCTGACCTCTAATTAAATTGTTTCAATGTTCATCTTTGCTGCCATCTGTAGGTAACTTGAATGGTACAAAGAAAACAAAAAACAAGTTTGGATCTGGTCAGGTAACAGTCCTTGAGAGTCTGTCCATGAGAAAGCATGATGTTGTTGTTACCTGCCCCTCCTGATTTTAAAGTTAAAATCAGGCAGAAAAATATAAAAGAGAAAGCATCTTGTGGCTTTGCCTCTCTTTGCACCTCAAAGTAATCTTGCAATTGAGGTAGTAAAAAAAAAAAAGGAAAATTAAATTAAGAGTCACAGAACCATAAAATAGTTTGGGTTAGAAGGGACCTTAAACATCATCTAGTTCCAACCCCCTGTCACAGGCAGGAATGCCATTCACTAGATCAGGTTCCTCAGGGCCCCATCCAGCCTGGTCTTGAACACTTCCAGGGATGGAGCATCCATAACTTCTCTGCAACAACTTGTTCCAGTGCTTCACTGCCCTCTGAGTAAAGAATTTCTTCCTAACAGCTAATCTAAACCTGCCTTCTTTCAGTCTGAAACAATTTCCCCTTATCCTGTCACTATGTGCCTGTATAAAAATTCCATCTCCCTCCTTTTCATAAGCCCCTTTAAGGTACTGGAAGGCTGCAATGAGGTGTTCCTGGAGCCACCTCTTCTCCATGCAAAACAACCCCAGTTGTTGGATCCATGTTGAGGATCCATGCTATTTTATGGCATTATTACACCTGGTATGCACCAGAACACCTGTAATTTCGACTATAAACATGAAATATAATTCTTGGTGTATGTCTGGTAGTTGAAACTTGGGGTTTTTCCAGCAAGGCATGCAATGTTTTCCCAAAATGGTTATTATAAAGAAAACTTTTCAAAAGAAAAATAAGCCAAAAGCAGGTAGGTTGATCATAATTTTAAACCCATTATAATCAATTTGGAAATATGAAATTAAACAAGTGAGACCAGAAATTGAAATATTTGATTTAATGACTGCACAATTGAATACATAAAAGTAGATACTTAGTAATGAGCAAGTTTATACAAACCAGAGTTCTTTTGTATGGTACAAAACAATGATGGAGATAAAAAAAAGATTTGCTGGATTACAGGGCAAGACAAAAGAACAACAAAACATCATTGAAGAAAAGTTTTAAAATGATAAGAGGCTTATTTCATAAATACAGTGCAATGCTTTCATTTAACAAATACAAAATTTACTATTTAACTTATCAACATCAGGAAATATATAAAATGTCTTTGAATGACAATCTTATTTAAAAACTGATGTGCCTTTTTAGAATTCTGAGGTAATATTACACATTAATTCCAAAAAAGCTCCAATAAATAAAAGTAAACTGAAGGCAAAGTGCAATTCAGTGAAAATGAGAAGATAAAGCTTTGATTTTAACAATAATAGATAAATAGTTATTAAAAGTGGGCTTAAGCCATAAAAAAATATTTTGGCTAATTTGCCATGTTTTCAGATAAACTGTATAGCTATTTATTCATAAGCCAACCTTCCATGAATCCAATTCTACAGGGGGGGGAAGCGGGGAGGTGTTTGTTTCCAGATTTTTTAACTACATCCATATTCAGCTGTCAGAAATTTAACATTGCTTGAAGCTATCTAATTCATTCAGTGCAACAGTGAAAGTTTCATTTACTTCTTAACATCTGAAATCCTGTAAGTTAAAATTTATATTAAAATCTCCCTTTGGAAGAAACAATATAAAATGTAGACTTTTCAGTGCTGCTTTTAATACTCTCTGTGCTAACCTAGTTTAGTTCCAGGCTAAAGTCAATAGAAATTTTATTACTGGTTTCAAGGACAGCACAATGAATACAGTGCAAATATTCTAGAATATCCTAATATTTATCTCTGCCTTAATAAAACAGTAAAATCACCGGCAACTTATCTAGGAGATAGAATAAAATAAAATTTACACTTAGCTATTGAAGAATATCCACAACAGCTTTGAAACCACGAATTAGACAGATTAATTTGTTCATAATTTGTAAATATGTTGATTATATGTAAATAATACGGAGAGAGAAAAGAAGACTAATATAATATTTGAGTACAGACACTACAAGATATTTAAGCATCTATGCCCCAGCAGAAGTCAAAGGGGGAGGCTGACAAATTAGATGCCAAAGTGTCTTGAATGATCTGGGCCTCATTCTGCTATAACAAAAATCTATAGAACACACAGCATCTATCCATATTTAAAAATACTATACTGCATGCTGATAAGTTCTTTCCATTTAATGAAGAACACCCAGACTTGCAATTACATCAGTATTTCAGAACCATTTATTTCCCAGCTCCTAATTTACTAACTCAGAGCAGACACACCAAGAATTTTTCTCATGTAGTTTGTGCAGTGAAAAACACAAAACATTTTCTTTAAATACTGAATACTTCCTTAAATACCTCAATTTAATCAAAGCTTCAACATTCTTCTGAAATGTTACTGTATTCGCTTTTGTCAGATCTTACTTAAGACTTTCAACAAAATTGCTGAAAAAATGACAGCATGATACACTGTTATCAGTTTTCCATGTGTTGTGGATTTAATTCTCTTCCTAAAGCATTTCACCATACATGGAATTTATTTGAAATATCTAGTTTTGTTTGCTATAATGCTACAGTAGATCTGGTTATTTTGCTGTAAAGAATGAGCAAACAAGTTCCTTAATACCTGTAGCTTGAACTTGAATCCCCTCAAGCTGAAAAAATACCTTTTAACACTCTTGTACAGTCAAGTGTAAAAGCTGAATATAGAACATCTAAAACCTCTTATTCATAAAAAATAATTTTTTAGCAGTAAATGGCACTATCAAAACCCTATTTCTTCACAGGCAGTTATTTACATACTTTTTAGGCAGCTGGTTTCACTGAGAAGGAAAACCAGAATAATAAAACTACATACATTTTATAAAGACTAAAATTCCTATTTGACTTTGTGAAAAAGTGGCTACATGCTGATGTTGTATTTGTTTCTATTATTAATGTTAATTGAAAACATTTTACCACTGGGATTAACTAATAAAGAAATATTCTATATACTATCTCCCAGTGGGATACCTTGATCTGAAGGAATTATAGTTAATAATAAAGTGCTATTAAGAAAAAAATAAAACTTAGAAATTGTCTTAGTTGGGTTTCGTTTATCAAACATTCAAGCTTTTTGTACAAAGAAATCTACTTTCTGTGACAAAGCAAGCAGTAAATGTATTGCCATTCAGGAAGAAACATACACTTCAAATTTCATTAAAAAAAATAATCTAAGTGAGCTAAAACTGGCACAGTATCAAGAGACATAACAATGAAAAGCTTAAAGGCACAATCAGAAGAGAGTGAATGCTACATAAAAATGCTGTTCTTGGAGTATTTAGTTTTATTCAAGACCAAACCCTTCTGCATTTGAAATTCCAATGATCAGCTTTTGCTTCAGTTCTTTCTTGTTCTTGTAAGGAGGGAGACAAAGCTGGTTGAAGCAGGTATGGGCCACAGGTAACCTAAAATAATTTTAAAAATACCCAACAAAACACATTTAAATAATAATGCGACAGAAGCAGAACACTGCCAACTCCCTACACATTTTCAGTTAAATAAGTTTCTTTGAGAAGAAACCCTGTAAAAGGATCATTTATCCTCATGTTGTTGTTTCAAGTTCTTTTGAATGCAAATAACACCACTGTCGGTGAAAGGCACCTCAGGTAAATTTGTTTGTCTGAAACTCCCTCCCCATCTTTACTTTTTTGTTAATTTGGAAACATCTCCTCCCAGATTCTGGAAACTCCACGTACAACATGACTACCCTAAACACAAAAGCTGGGTATAGTTAGAATCTAGAACATGAAGAAGGAAGGTGGGTCCTGCACTAGGTATAAACACAGTTATGCACCTGTGAGGATACAGAACTCAAAGTTCAGCCTGGTAAAATATATCCATACAGACATCCCCTGGTGCAGAGCTCTGAGGAGCTGACTGAAATGCTGGACACTGAGTTGCAAGTTTCTTCTAAGAAAGTCTGAATGTATGTATTGCAGATATCTCTAAGGAATGCCTGACAAACAATGGAAGCTCTGTTTCTCACTAGAATGGATTTGTTTGATGAGCCACAGGTAATAAGAAGCCATGGGATCTTCTTGCCCTCTAAATTCTCAAGTGACATGCAGGACAGCACTGAGGATATGGACTTGACCTACAACTGATTACTTGAGGGGAGAGAGGAGAATGACATTGAGCTGAAGCTCAACCTGACATTTGGAAAATACACTGGAAACATTTCTAAAACTCAGACACGTAAAAGTTAAATTTTAGCATGTGGCTCCAAAGCTCTGTAGGTCTCTTTTCTCAGTCTTTTCAACGGCAGCAGCTTGGTCATTGGCAAATGTTTTTGAAAGGGACTGGAACCCCTCAGATTTGGAAACTCAAGCTACTTTCTCTTCTCTGCCCTCCTTTAAATCATCAGCAAAGATCTGTTAATCAGACTGGAGTCACTTGCTTCAGAATTTGGCAAGCTGTGAAAAATTTATTAATTTGACAATCCTTATTACCATTATATTCTTTGATGCCATTGTGTGAGCAAGAGAACTACATCCATCCCTGTGCAGGCAGTCTGACAGAAACAATTATCTTGCAAAACATAGACCTACATCAGTTTAAAATGCACACTATTTTAAAACACATTTTTTCATTTCCAAAAAAAAGAACAATTTACAGAAGGAACATAAACATATATTCAATATTAAAGATCTGATGAAAAATTAAGAAAAATCAGTCATGTTTCATTAATGCTACTGGAATTAGTCATTAGGTCATTGAAAAAAGCATTAGAAATACCACAGTAAAGAGATAAATTGAATTTAAAAACAAACCCAAAATTTATTATGTTTATGCATTTAGTTCAGCTCTCCAGAGAAAATCCAATGCAATTCTGACTTAGAAAAATATAGTTCCATTTAAGTATTTTGATTACCCAAAATATTTGAGAATCTAGGTAAAGTCAGTAATTAATCCTTAGCAGTGAGTTTCAGAGCATCAAGTTTTTCTGTATAGCTTTCCAAATTAATTAAACTGACTTTCTTCAGTCTTGAAAAGGAAAATACTAGCTTGAAAGAATGTGGAATGTCTCAAGTCAGTTCAATACAAAATAAAACACTACCAGAAACACAAGAACTTGGCACCTCACAATGAAATTGCAAGACTGCTTAGTTCCTACATCATGTGAGCAATTTCTGTTATCAGCCATACACCAGAGGCCCTAAAGGAATGCTGCATCTTTGCAGCCATACATGTTAAAATTCTTATTTAGACTATTGAGAGAATGCAAGCATTTGCTGCAGCTGCAGGGGCTATAAGTAATGCCATCAAACTCAAAGAATTCAGAAAAATTCATAGTGATTCAAGGTATATTTTCATTAGTTCACCTGTCATGTAAGAATGATTAAATGAATAATTTATTTGAATTGAAAACATTTAAGAGATCTCTATAAATAAAGAATTACTGGCCTCAAATATAAATATTGACTGGAGAAATAATTTTATATTACACAGTCACCTGCAAAATTTATGCAATCAATAAATGGGTATAACATTTTGAAGACATACTAAAGGACTCCATGTTTCTTCCTTGTACATTCATTTGCTCTTCTTTAAGAAGATATTCAAGTGCAGTAAGGACTCTTGGGAAACAATTTAATGAAAAAACATTAAAAATTCCAAACATTATTTACCAATTAGTGGATGTTTCACTCTTTGAAATCTTGAAATTCAAATCAGCCATCCCTCCCACAGGTACTCTATCACTTCCTGTAGCAAAATGTAGCAGCTTCTTTTGAAGGTCAAGAGAAAATCCAAGTACTACATCCCAGAAGTATCTATTGTTCAGGGCAGGGAGAAGAAAGTGTTTCAAAGTGCAATATAATGACAAAGCAGTATGAAGATAATCATACAACCACAAGCACTACATGATGAATGTCACTTACTGAGAATTTAATTAGTGTAATATATAGGACATCAGTAGTATTCCAATATACAAGGTTAAATTCCTAAGGAATTGGTAAGTACAATGTTTTATTAATTTTGGAATGATGTCTTGTCAAACAACACCCCAACACACCTTCCTATAAAAATATAAATGCCTTCTACTCACTAAGATAATTGTCCTCTGTATCAAAGCAAATTGGAAAAAAAGACTATATTTTTAGAAGACTGAATAACAAAAACAAAGACTCAGATTTCATATGGAGGATTTGAAGCTTTTCTTTTTAAACTGTCTCCAATCTGGTCATAACCTTTTAAGGATATTCAGCAACACATGCCATTCAGGATCCAACTCTTCCTACCTAGGATAATTTAGTAAGTGTCTTTGTCTTACTTGTAAATAGGTTTATAAAACTTCAATCTCAGATTACCCTTGAAGGGATTATTGGCAAAAGGCTAATATTTTCTGATGTTTTCAAACTCAGTAATTAGAATAAAAAATGCAAGCCTACCGTATAGTAAGATCATTTTTTTGGTAGCCCTCATATTGGGTACTCCGCTGTAAAGCAGACATATCCAGTTCAGGACTGCCACAAACAAGAATTTCAACTTCTTCTGGGCGAAGCAGCTGTCAGAAATCAAGGATAAAGTTGTTTTTTTTTTTTTAAATGATGGTCCTATATTAAGCTTAAATTTTTATGCACTTTATAGAAAAATTAAAAGAATATAATTCATTATAAGTCTCTAACTTGGATATGTACTAATTCTAGAAAAATTAACCCTTCAGCACTTCGAAGAATCTCTTACTATTGTATATAGTAAAAAGCAAATTACAGGATAACATACTATTCTAGCATATTTCTTTTGCACCTCACCTCTTTTTCATTCTTACATTTATTACAATGATCTGCCTGCCATCTGATTAAATTACAAATGGGTCAGGAAGAAAATTTAGTTTGTATGTATGGAATTCTGAGGGAGAGTCTTGATGTCAATTTTGGTTTCAACTTGCATTTAATTTACACTGACAAGTCCCAATGTAGGCAGTGGAGCAGCAGTGACTGACAGAACGTGGCTCTCAGTTGTACACACCGCTGTGCAAAGCGAATACTTTTAACAATAAACCACTAAACTTGCAACTGCAGAACCTACTTAGTCATTTACAACAACATTGTAATATTGCATTGAAGTGTGTCATGGCATTTCAACGGATTCTCATTCTCCTTCCAGAACCTTCCCTGCAGCTGGTCACATCTTGCCTTGCTGTGAATGTGTCACAGTTTGCTAATTTCACAGGAGTTGAGAAAATCTCATGCAAACTGCAATTGTCTCTTCTTTCTCAGTGCAGCAGGGATGACGCAAATTACAAAAGTCATTCCAATGGCCCAACAGGACTGAAAAGAGAAGAATGTTTAATCTCAACCTCACTGAGTGTTCTTCCTGCAAAAAGTGACAGATGTTTTCAGAGGAGTCACTCAGGAGCACACAGACTTAGTTGCTCTGCAGCTCATAACTGTAGGGAATACAGAGAAACCTTGTAAACATTCACACAAGAGCCTGTGAAGTATGTGTGAATGCATAATGATAAACCTGAGGAGCTTTATCTATCTGTTTTTAATGGATCACTACAGAGAACTGTTGATTACCTGCTTAATTTCTTCTATTTATGTTGGATTAATCAATTTTATTGATTAATCAAGGTTCTTCACTAATCTTAAAATCATCCAGCATAATTTAGATAAGTCATTATCAAATACTTGAAACAGAAGTGAAGAGTCATGTTTCAATTTATTCTTACCAGTAATGCATATGAAGCACAGACACTATGAAATCCATAATAGAAAGCTGCAAATTGTTTGTAGATCGATTTGTTGAGAAGAAAATCAACATATAGCTGCACATATTCTAAAAAAGAAAAGCATTTTAGTCTGTTACATTATAATAATTTTAACCAATTATTTGTTCTGCTCTCCCAAATTATAGTTAACTATGAAAATGCATTCAAGTTGGTAGGCATATCAGAAAGGACATTCCATTTTCAAAAGGTTAACAAAAACCTAGGCTTATAGGAATGAAAAAAACTTGCAAACATGTGTATTTAATACATATTGAGATACCTTTCCTGTTGTGATTTGTGACTGAAATTTTATCTCCATTTGGCTTTAGGTTGTAAGACTTTATAACACCAAATTCTTCCTGAAAAACCTAGAGAAAAAGAGGAGTCAAGGTCAGTACCAGAAAATACATGCATATCCTCACAAATTACAAAGCTTGTATTTATTATGTCATGTATTTCCGCTGTCTCTATCTTTAGCACATGCTGTAATTCTGAGGGTTATGAGGTTTTAAAAGTTAAATATAATAATTTTCAACAAATTGCTCAAGAAATTGGTATTCAATGTAGAAAAAATGACCCTGTTACGCAGTGGCATGTCAAACTGACCTGCATGCTCTGGAGTCACAAAGTTTTTCATACAAAAGAATAATATAGAAATAGCAAATACAATTAAGAAGGTATTTGTTCTGTCGTAGCTTGCCTAGGAACTAAGAAGTACCAACTTGAAATTTTATTAAGTAGTGTGTGTTCTAAAGCAATGAATAAATGAAAAACACTTTCTTGACTGAAGTAGCAGTTAAGATATAAAGGTCAGGCAAAACTATCATAACTTGAACTTCAGCTATTGCTGAAGTGAGATTTCCTGGACAAAGTATATAAAGCTGCCAAGGAAGCTCTGACTAGCTTCTGGGTTAGATGGAAAAGGGTTGTCTTCAGCCAGCTGAGTTCCACAAGCTGGGTCACTGACTGCAAGGAGATGGTGTCAGAGAAAGCAAAGAGCTGCAAGTGCACCAGCAGCTGGCTGTGTGACCCTGGCAGTCAGCACTCACATCCACCTACGATGCCGGGGAATAACAGCTTAAAGCCTCTTCATGGAGCCAGCCTGTATGCCCTGAGGCTCCAGGACTGGACTGGTCTTGAAGCCTGTGCTGCTATATTCCAAACAATCAGCAATCACACCGTTGTACTGGGAAAAATTACTGAACGAGTTTGAGAAGCAGGTACAGTTGTGTATTTAATGACCTGAAAGGTTGAGTAAAAATCCTCTTCCACATTGCCTTCATAGGACAGAAGTTCACTTAGTCCATGAGCCAATTCCTACAACATAAGTAAAAACTCATTAGTAAATCTCCAAAACTAAGTGATGCATTTTGCAAGGGTGTGCCAGGAGCTGTATTTTATGCAGAAAGTATCTTGGAAAAAGTTGTATATTTAAAATGCATGCACAAAGAAAAATTCATTGCTTAATTATTATGTGTATTTATATTTCAGTATAAACCATTATAATTTTCTTTTTGCTACAAAAAATGTAGCTATGTCCATGCTCATATCAGATTTTAGTACTCTAACTTCAAGTACATCAACAAAAATACTGCTATGCAAGAAAACATGGAGATTTGTGGTTTTCAGCAGAAGAAAAGGAGACTTTATCAGCCTATGCTGAACAAAGGAGTGTTTCCAAACAGTTTATAACTCAAGCATTAAATAGAAATAAAACAGGTTTTAAATCAGTAATTTAGCTTCTTAAAAAAACAGTAATACTTACGGGCATAATCTGAAACAGGTCATTTAATGTGACATCACAGATGCCTACAAGTGTGTTATGATCACAGGGAACAATGGGAGGACTCAACAATTTCTTGTAACAGCAAGGTGGGAAACGAATATCCAAGGTGATGCTATTATATACAGCAAGTCCCATAAGCTATATATGTCAAATGTTAAGGGCAAAGTCGACATAGCCTTGTTACAGTTAGTATTTTAGTAACTTAGAAAAAATATTTTAAGACTTTATTCAGCACACTCTAATTCATGCTCAACAAACAGAAAGAATGGAAATTATTTAAATTTTTTTTTGGACTGGCAGTTTTAAATGCAGTTTTCAATTACAATTAAGTAGTGGTTAAAATGGTCAAATGAATGCACATCGATAGAACACTTGAGAACCTTCTTTATCCATTCAAGCATTTCTACAATAAATTGTTCCAAAGCATTGTTATGAAAAATAGAGTACTGTATATATACATATTTTCAATCCAAAAGTACTAGTGAGAGCTCAATATAGCAACATCTCTTGTAAATAAATCAAAAAGCATAAAGACAAACCCGCAGAGCCAAAGTGCAAGAAGCCACATACTGATCAACAGGGACTCAAAAGAAGTATTTATGCATACAGGTGCATAGATGTTTACTGAATGAAACTCAGAGGTTTAAGTACATAAAGAATTACACCTTATACACACAAAGTTGCATGTTTAATCTTGACTCTAGTATTTTCTGACTGTAAAATGCACCACGTACCCAAATGGCACTATTTTCTTCCTAGTTTTAGTTCACTTGCTTGAATGTGCTTGAATGACACTCGAAACAATACCTGTAAAATGGAACACAGTTGCAGACACAACCTCCGAAGGAGCTCTAACCAGTGCCTTATTTCACACCCATAGCAGCTCATCCGATGGCTTGTGCTCCGGCACCGTCCAGCGGCATTAAAGGATACAGCTCCAACCAGTCGGAATTCCGAATAGTTATCGCACTTAAAGCTGCTGAACCAATGGCAGTGCGAGTCCTTGTGGTAGGTGAACATACCTGCAGAACAGCAACGTGGCCTTTACAAAGCCTGAGCTTCCACAGAAAGTTGTACAAAGCCTCATCTTTGTCACACATGCACCATTAACAGTGCTCCTCAGAGTGCCCATTTCTTAAAAATCAATCTCAGCCCTCTCCTCCACCCACGGCAGGAGCCTGCAGGCAGGTGCTTGGCATGGGCCACCAAGAGCAGTGCTGAGCCTGAAGCAAGCTCAGGCCCCCTGGTGCTGGTGCAACATGTTCTGCACTGTTTCTGTACAACCTGTTTCTTCACTGTACTTCAGCCTCTGTACAGCCAGAAACATTAACTGTCTAACCAAAAATTTTCTTTCTGCAATGTAAACCCATTTATTTCTTCCTTTCTTGCCAGGTCAGTAGCAGATGACAATCTCTAAAAATGCTAGCATGATACAAATACCATAAGATTTACCTTCTTAGAATAGAAATCCATAAAAGGTTTATATTATACATACACACTAGGAGCAAATGTTTCACATTTTCTGTCAAAAAAAGCCACCCATGGATCTAAACGACAAGCTAGATCCTGAGTATAGACTAGTTTGACTGCTATTTGCGTCAGATATGGAACATTCTGTTTTAAAGAGTGACAGAAAGTAAAAACCTACATAATGAAAGCAGATAACAGCTTTAAAATGCCTAGAAAGTATTGCTCAGAGAAGCAAGACACTCTAGATAAGCATGCACTAAGAGTGAAATTAACTTCAGCAATGCTAAAGTAAATGGGATAAAACATGATGACTGGTTTTAATTCGTTGAGATTAAATGGGCCAACAGTTTATTACTGTTTCCACAGTCTGTACAAACCAAAGCCCTGAGTAGTTATAAGGACATCTTGTATGCAATAGCTCGTTGAATCTACATTTGAAGATAAAGTTGGTGAAAAACAGTATTTAAATGAAAAAAAAATAAAAATCAAAGCCCTTTTGATTTTAAAAAAGAATGAAAATCCAGCTTGTCTCAGGGACATCCAGTTCTTATGATAAATTATAGAAAAAAATCTGCCTTCCTGTTTTTCCTCCCTACTCTCCTGAACAATTTAACTTTATCTTTTGAACTTCAGCTCGAAAAGGTGCTGAACACAAGAGGTTTAGACAGTGCCTTCACCAGAAGCAATGGAACAGTTGGTAATGGGCAGAACAACATTCATATACTGGATGCTGGAATAAAATAGGTTTCAAATCCCATTTATTAACTGTCCACAACAAGATGAAGAAAGCGTTGCAAAACACATAGGAGGGCAGACAGCTGAGTTAATCATAAAAGTTCTTAAACTCCAGGAGTTAAATCTGCAGGATCAGTTAACCTGGAAATGGTAATAACAGTGACCCTTCCAAGCTTCTGAAATACATTACTTGCAACTTAAACATTAAAGATAGCACATGATACAGTCCCTTTACAAGGGACATGAATATTTCTGAACTCCTCCCATACTTGGCTGATAGTCATAACAATGAAAGAATTTACACTTTAAAGCAAGAAAGCTTGCCAGAGATGGTGAAAAAATAAACTACTCTAAATGTTTCCAAACTCATAAGTTGCCAAGCTCTGCTGACAACATTTTTACTAACAGAACTGTCAAACTTACAGAATGTCTTGTCCAGGATAAATTGTTTCCTATTAAGGCTATTACCACAAATGTCATGTCTCCTCACATGACATTTTTTGCTAGAAAAAGGGCTAGAGGCAAATTACTATCTCAGCAGATTTGAGGACTTAAATTTTTGTGACTTAAAATTCTGTACATTTAGGAGTCCTATAAAGAACAGAGGACCATGAGGGGACATGAATAAAAAAGATAAAAATAAAAAAACAGACAAGCTCTTGCATTCTACCAATGACTATCAGGTGTTATTCTCAACTCCCTGGAAATCAACACTTCTAATTTAAAAGCCAGCCTGGAAACACTTTAAACCACCAAATTACCAGTAATGTATCCATGGCCAGCTGAGGAAAGCTGACTCATTGAACTGCTTGTTTATGACTGCTCATTCATGTCTGACAATCTCCTATTTACTCAAAAAGTCTTAACTTTTTGTTCCTTTGAGCATGCAAATACCATTATGGGCTCACAGGTCCTGGTAACAGCATAGGCAGGCTATTTCATTCAGGCTCACATCTGTCTACATTGTCTCTGCACCTGAAAGGAGGACTTTTGTTTTCTGAGGTTACCTCAGACCACTTTAAGAATACTGGCCACAAAGATACCACAAACAGAATATATGATGACAAAGATTCAAGTAAGAACTAACCTCTACCTACCCTAATCACTGAAGTAGTGCTAGAACTTGCAGACACACTCAGTGCAACCATTAGCACCAACAGAAACCATTGATAAACGGGAAACCAAGGTCAGCAGTTTGCCTGAACTGAGCACAGTAACAGCATCCAACTAGAGCTACTAACAAAACCCAGGAAAACTCCTTATATTAGCAATATGAAGACAACTGAAGGCAGTGTAAAACTAGTGATGCAGCATGAGAAGAGTGAGCCAAGGACAGCAGATGATAAACCAATACATTTGGCTTTATCTCCACTTGAGTATTTGCTAAGCCATTGTGCTGGGTTAAACTGAGATAGAGTTAATTTACTTCACAGCAGCCAGCACAAGGCTATGTTTTGGATTTGTGCTGAAAACAGTGTTTATAATACAAAGACTTTTTCATTATTGCTGAGCAGTGCTTACAGTAGTCCAAACAAATTTTCATGTTGTACTTAAAAACATTTATGAGGACTCACCATAATCTGGGTGAAAAATCTGGCGAATCAGAAGAAGAAACCATTCTTTTGTCAGGCCACCCATATCAAGACCAGCTTCCCCTACAAATGTGACTTTTAACTTCTTTTTCAGATCTGCCCTCTTCCTTGCTAGCTATTGCAAAATACATAGGGAAGAAGAAAAAAGGGATTTAACATATTATCATTACCTCTAACCATAGAGAGCACACCTGTGTCTTTACTGCTCTCACTTTGTTTAAACTACAGATTTGCAGAATTTTTACTAATAGGTTGAAACGATATTAAAACAATGACTGAATTGCAGAAGCAAGACAATTATGACTACTTGACATCATCAACTACTTTATGCACGGTGTCACTCTCTGGGCTTAAAAAGAAGTTGGGTGGTGTGCAAACAGACAATAAACTACTACATACAATGAATTGAGTCTGTCTGGAATATTTTGGACCTATATAATTTTCTACCTTTTACAGAAGACATTCTCCCAGGAAGAAATGACAAATAAAAAAAATAATTAGACATAATTGGAAAATATTTCTAACTACAGAGGTAAGTGCTAAAACTTTAAATATTTTGACATCATTCAGTTCAGCATAAGATACCTGCCAACAAGTATCAACTGCTTTGAAAACTTTTTTAGACAATGGTAGCAAGTTGTTTTCATTGCTTTGTCCTAAAAGACATAATTTCATTCAGGTATGTAAAAAAACCCGCAAAGAATTAGATTACAGTCTTTCATAATTAACAGTGATCTTTCAGACTGAGTCCCTACACAATTTTTCTTTAAATCATCAGTTACCAGCCAGCTCCAGAGAAAGCATTCAAACCAGTTAGGAAGATGTGTAAAAATTTCCATGTAGTTAGCTGCCCAAGTAAATCCCTGTTGCACAAATTTTATAACTAGGGGTATTTGTGTTATTTGAAACAATCTATTTATTAGCTGAAGTGATTTTTCCTTTGCAAATTATTTTTTAAAATTTGAAATACAAATAAGACATCTTTCCCCTCCACCTGCCATTCTCCATACTTTTGAGAATATGAATAATTTCATACATTCTTACTCATCTCTGAAATGGGCAGAAGAAAACATCAGAATTAAACAGAATATTAGCATATTTTGACTATCAGGACTTTTGAAGTTGCTCTTGGTTATTTTAGTGTGATAAAAAATCCCCTACAATGCCTGAGAAAAAGCAATAATACCACTCGTATTTCTTCTGTCTTGGGAGAGAAGGCCAAAATAGACAGGCCTTAATATAGGAAAATAAAGTTAAAACTTACATTTTCTGACATGAGTAATCAGAATTGATTTGATCCTGTTTTCACTATCTGGACTTATTTTTCACTATCATCAGGCTATTTCCAATGCTGAGTAGGGAACTAATTTCATTAAATAATTTTAATTCTCAAGGTTCAGAGGATACTGAAGAATTGCCTACTTTAACAAACACATCTGTTTCATTTCTAAAAAAGGAAAAATTACATTCAAGAATGTGAGGAATTAGTTAAAGATAACAATTTAAGAAAAGAAAGACAAAAATAATAGGATAGAGAAGTTAGTGAAGGAAGAGAATACAAATATTCGAAGAATTAAAAGAGAACAAACTCATTAGGGATTAGTCACTCTCTATTCATGCTCTCAAGTCCGACATACCCTGATAGTTATGTGTGGTATTTTTAAAACAAAAATTGGAAACACAAATACCACGTGCAAGCATGTAAGTTTATTATGGGCTTAGCCATGGAACAGTGTGAGCACAGAAAATGAATTTCAGAACGTCTAACACAATCTGTTCTGCAGCACTGCAGTTCTGACAGTAATTAAGTTCTTTTTATTTAGTATTATACTGTTATATTCCCAATCTCTTAGGGTAGAAAGATTTAAATATGATTTATCAAACTGAAATCTAAGTTCATTAGCTATTCTGCAGCAACAGACCATTTAATTACGTTTTTTTGTTACCTCATCAAGTGAATCACTAACAAGGTGTGTCCTCCTTACTTTCACGTTTAGGAATAACATATTCATGTCAGGTTTCTGTCTGCGAGAGACTTTATCCACAAGGCTTTGCTATTTGAATGAAAAACAAACATCATATATGAAGTATCTTCATTAAAAAAAACAACTGTCAGACTCGTTAAATGTAAAAAGTTCTCAGTATCTTGCATTAAAGACATTTCCCTAACATCACAGCTTCTTCAGTATCTTCTAAGAGATGGAGAGCAATTTCTTTCCCATTGCACATAGCATTTTACACTATGTTTGAATTAATTTATCAGGAGGTTTAACAAGAAAGTGGCAATTGTGCAGCAACTTTTTCCACTTCCCAAATTGTTACAAATATACCCGTAAGACTTTGGAAACTGGTTTGTGCTTTAATTAGCTATTCACAAGGCACATCCAGCAAGACAGGAAGGGATAGGTGGTGGTGCTGCCACACAGAGCACTGAGAAGAGTCTCAGCATCTGTAGAAAATCACCCCTGAAGGAGGCAGACAATGCCTCTTTCAAAACCAAAGAGGCTGCCCAGAAGCAGTACCTCTTCCATGACTTGAAAGTATACAGCTGAATCTTGGTCTTCCATGACAACACATCTTCAGAGAATAAAACAGGAGGCAGTCCAAAGTTCCCATAGAATTTGTCTTCCTTACTTATCTTGTTAATTTAACATACTAGCACATTATGCTGGTTTCTCAAAAGAGAAAAAAAAAAGTAAACTACAGTAACTCTTCACAACACTAGTATGTATAAGCACCCTAAAACTAGCCACATAAAAATAAAAAAAGAATAAGAGAATCCAGCATAGATATTTGTAGACTAGTCATGGTAAAATGGCTTTTTCAGGGTAGCCCAAAACACCAGAAGTCGTAGTGACAAGTTGTGTATAATATCAATCTAACAAAACCTTGTAAAATACCAATGGACAAGACACAAACTTTTATCACTAAGTGACTTACCCGTGCAATACTTATCATCTGTTGTTCTGAGTCCCTTTGAATAATAACTTTTTTTGCTGCTATAGAAATAATAAATGGGTATTGACAGAAAGAAAACCTAAGAAGAGAAAAGAAGATAAAATATTTCCTATTTAGCATCTAGCATATTATTTTAAGAATAGAAGAGTGAATCGTTGAATTCTCATTCAATAACTACCTTCCCTCCACTGATAGTAATTTGCAAACAGCTGCTTTCTTCTGTGTTGTATATATAGATACTCCATTCAGTAGAACAAACTGATTTGCAAATACTGCAATTAGTAATTATTATTACTGTAATTAGTAATAATAATTATCCTCAATAAAGCTAATTTTTATTATTATCATCAACAGATCTAATAAAAAGTCTTCATCTGCTTTAAATGCTAAATTTTAATTACTGCTTTGAATTAAAGAAAACTGTAGTATCTTCTTGTTAAATACAAGAAAAACATCTATCTCAGTGCAGCATTCTTAGGCAAGCAGTAGAAATACTTCTGATTTGGCTCATTTGCTACAGAACCGATTTTCAAAGGAACCGGTTTTCCACAGGCCTTCAGATCAAACCTGGGGTTACAGGAGTTTAGGGCTTCTAAAATACCAGATCACAACCACATTCCACTGTAATCAGAGAATAAAAATTATTTTGAAAGACTTCAGAAATCATTAATGTAAAAGATTTTTTAATTACTGGTTATTTTGGTATGGTTTTTGTTGATTTAGCTCATGCGTCCCCTAGCAGAAGTTCAAACTGAAATATCCAGAGTCCACTTTGTCTGCTGGAAATTCTAATCCAAAGTATTTTACTGAAGTGTGCCGACTTAGCTCAAAAAATGATGTATTTCAAAATACTCCATATGGAAGGTAAACAAGGACTTGCTCCTACTTGGCTTTGTTGTCCGATTGTTTTTTTTTTTTTCTTGTTTGAAGTAGGAAAACACGGTGTTAAACGATGTAA
>WEIV01006684.1:146701-166330 GCA_013390005.1 Calyptomena viridis
TAATAAATTAAGAAAATTATATTTATTTTAAGAATAATACAGCTAGTCTTCACTTCAGCTACGCCAACTAATACGTATCAAGCAAACTTTGTTTTGACATATATTGAATTCCCAGTGTCCCAGCTAACTGAAAAGAACTGGAGCAGGTGGAAACCTCACAGCCCTTTTATAAGATTGGATGTGGGTGCTAAAACAGCCAGATGGTGCCAGTGGGTAAAAAAAACCAAAACAACATTTGAAACTCAGCAGTATTCACATTCCAATGCTTTGACTGAGACTATGCAAAGCTTACTGCACATCTTCTGCTGTCATGTGTCATGGGGTTTGGGGGAATTTTTTTGTTTCCTTCTTCAGGTTTTGTGTGGTTTTTTTATTTGGGTTTTATCTTCCCAAGCAGATTATCAGGTATCAGACAGAAACCTAGTCTGAAATGCCTACTTTAGTGGAGCAAATTATGGTCTCCAAGTTTTCCCCAACTGCTGCTAAAAGCAAGGAAAATTGCACACACAATAAACAAAAAGCTACATTTAGATGGCTTAAATTAGCTTACTGAAAAGTCTTGAGAGATAGGGAAATTTTAATTGATGTGATTCAAGCTGTAAAGACGGAGTGATACATAGTGATATGCTGAGAAATACAGCTATGCAAAAAACCATTTTTATTAAGAAAATGTTAATCATATTTTAAACTTCAGCAAAAAGATGAAATGTCTTTTTCTCTACATGATTCTAAATCATACTGCTGGCTGCCTCTC
This sequence comes from Calyptomena viridis, assembly GCA_013390005.1. Taxonomy (NCBI): domain Eukaryota; kingdom Metazoa; phylum Chordata; class Aves; order Passeriformes; family Eurylaimidae; genus Calyptomena; species Calyptomena viridis. The sequence goes on from WEIV01006684.1 coordinate 147,456, forward strand.
ACAAGAGGAGAAATACCTTTGCAACCTTTGAGTCTAAAGATTGTGTGTTTATTTTCAAGCAACAGAAATAGTACAACAGATTTCACTGGAAATAAGCATGATTGCAGCCACATATGTACATTTAATTATATACATTTTCATCATTGAGTGGTAAGTATGCACATACCATTACTGTCCATGTAAGTACTGGAGGCTAAAATATGTTTATAGTAACACACAATTACAAGTCTATACCCACTATTAATAAACTTATTTTATTACCATCTATATTTTACATCTTTTCACCAGTTTGCAAAGGCAGAATGAGATTTATTTCGGTCAATCTCACATCCATGCAGTAGCAAGTGTAACAACCAATAGCTATACTATGTTTGTCCAATAAAATACAGTATTTAATTTGGCTACACACAAATGATATGTATACCATATATACACATACTACATATATCCACTGTATTTAATGTAGATATGCATAGCATAGATATGGTGATTTGATATCTACCTAACAAGAAACAACCAGTTATTCCTCTTACCTGTGGGAATTCCCATAGCATTGCCAGTTATGATATTCTTCCATAAGATCAATATGATCAAGGGTAGAATTATAGAAATCCGTATACGAAATAATAGGAGGACTGATCAGACTATTTGCAGCATCTACAAAGAACACATAAAAGTCTTTTAAAATAGTGCCTGGATTCAGCACATCTTTTTTTTTGGCATCACAAGCACCAGGGACCTCAGAAACTCTAAGCCAAATCTGAAATACTACTAATAAACTAACAAATATCTTAGCAACAGAACTTACCTCAGTTCTAGGTACAGATTTATGCTATAACATCACACCATATGACATCACATTCATTTCTGCAGAAAACAGTAAATCCCTAGTTCAGCCCACTTATGATAATTTGACTCCAGCTCCCTTACTGGCACACACTAAATTAAGGTTTCGCAGATAAAGGACACTATGTTCTGCTGAAATCAATGAAGAAGCAGGTTGATAAATGAAGGCAATTAAGAAATCCACCTAATTTCAAACATAGCCATGGCTAGAACACCTACATGCTTTCCAGTTAACCATTATCTAAGGAACTAGCAGCTCCTCCATAGATGACTAGAAAACACACACCTTGGTTTTAGGTAGAGGTGTGCTTATGTACCTAACTCTGGACAGGCAGGACTGTGCAGAATACTTTTACTTAAAAAAGTTTTAGCCTGACAGGGAAAACATCTGAATTCCAATCTTAATTTTAATTTGGTGGTTTTATTTTCTTCTAGAAAGGACAAAGTAAATAAGCCAATTAGCATGAGTTGAGGAGAAGGTTTGCATTTGCAGTGGTCAAATTTCCCGTGGTCTATGTTGAACTGAGCAGGGAATTACTTTTCTCAAGCTGTAGTTTTGGACTTAGGAGGACTATGCATTGACTAACCTCCTTTAGATGCTATATATTTCTGGGGGGGTATGCCAGTTGCAGAAGAAATTCTAGTAATTACACATTTAAGCCAGTTTCTTTTATAAATCTTAGGAAACCTTAACCATTGGTTACCTCTGTGGATTTCTGTTTGAATGATTTTCAGTTGTCACAGGGAAACAACGCATAGCAATTATCCTCTACTAGAAAGCAACAGACTTTGTTACTTACTACCCTTATTGTAGTTTGTACTGTGCCATCATCACTGTCAGACTACCCTGGAGTGGTATAAACTATCCTCTCCGTATACTTGTATGTTTCCAAACATTATATACATGCAAACATACATATATAAATAAACATTCATACGCATACACAGTTCATGAAAAATACCTACTAAATAAAGCCAGGACTTTAGTTGCTGATGGAATCCACCAGGTACATTTCACCATAGGTGGAAACTCTTCAGGTTTTGCAGGAAACAAGCGTAAAGAAATAAATTGCAGTAACCTGTCCACCACCTGCTTGAACCTCTTCTGTGAAATCCTAAAACACACATACTGCACTTACTCTCACGTGATTACTGTCTACACCAGAGTTTATCAGATTTCAATATTATATTTTTTAAAAACATGCTTTTATCCTGTACATACAAATGAAATCCGAAATATAAAGTTTGAAGNAATTGTGAATATGGCCAAACTTTTTTTTTACCCCAAACAGAACTTTTTGCACAGTCAGTACAAGGAAAGCAACCTGCATACGAGCTTAGAAGCGGGTCTTTGGGCAGTTACCCACATATGAATTAATTAGTGAGGTGCCATTAGAGTTATATCAATTAATTACAAATCTAGTGCCTCAATCACACTATCTCACCACCTCTACTACACTATGAAGCAAGGACTATAGCTCATTTGTGGTTTTCAGACAATACAGTAATGTTACAGTGTCTTTTGCAGATCACGCAACATAGAATTTTATTTAAACAAAGATTGTAAAGATTTTTTTTAATAATACTATAAACATGTAACTAAAAATTTACACACAAGTTATTTTGCATGTGTTACGGAAAAATAACTTATCTAAGTTATTTTGCAATTAAGGCTTTTTTGCATAAAGATATTAATTTTTATACATTATATACAATTTGCATCTATAAATCAGTATCGCTTAGTGGGCTATGTCCATATATACTTTGAAAACAACAAAAACAATCTCTTTAGTCAATTAAATTAACTTTCATGTAATTTATAAAACAGTCAACATCAAGAGAAGTACAATAACAATTGTCATCGTAAAAATGGAATTCTTAATTTTTTTTTTTAATTTATTTTTTTACTTTTTAGACCAGTGCACTAGGAAATGATGGTCAGCTTCTGTTAAGGCTGCTATCTGTCTTAGCAAGTGAGCATAGATGACATAAGTAGAAGTGTTACTAAATTGAGGATTCTGAAAAAGATTAAAAAAATGTGTTAGGTTAATAAATTGCACAAAGAGAGAAAAGTCATTAGGATTTTTTCTTATATTTGTTGTTGCCAATACAATTCACTTATGCAGGAAGAGAATTCACAAAGTAGAGGTGACAGAGGTAAAACTACGGGGAAAAAAAGGACTCCCAACTTCTAGCCAAATTAGAAATATATAACAGCTATGTTGAAAAAGTATGATTTTGTAATTTTTTTTTCAAAAGAAAGCCCACAGGCAGCACAAAGGATGTAATCAATATATTCTTCTGATTATCCTTTACACTGTAGCATGTAAATTACACTCCTCTGAACGATGTGTTTTTCATCTCAGTAACAAGGATTCTTTCAGCTCCTGTCTATCCGCACATCAATCCAAACGTATTTTCCCTCTTAAACGAGTTCACACTTTCCCACACTTCAGCAGGAGATGGTCCTTGTAATTCCACCCTGGAGAAGAAAACTATTGTCTCAAAAAATTAAATTACCATCTGATATTCTCACATAACAGCAGAAACACTCCTTGTGTGGAGAGGTGTTACCTACACCGGAAAAATTTAAAGGGGAAATCTGCTAGAAATGCAAATCAACTATAGTAGCAAATGTAATAGGTGAACTCAGACAGAAATCAGACAATGCAGCCAGTCAGACAGACTGGAGAAAGTCTTCTGGATAAAATGCTGCACTGGAAAAGTTACAGCAATGTTAGAAAGTGCATATACTGAAACTTTCAGAGTTACAGCAGACCAATAAAGCAAATCTGGGAATAAGGATGAAATAAGAACAAATAACCCAGTAAAACGTTTGTGCTTTCAAACCACAAAATAACAGGAAACAATTACCTGTCTAACTGTTAGTTCATAGTTTTCATCTATGCCATCTTTCCCCATCAACTATCTTCCATTAAGCTCCCATTCCCATCATGCATTCCCTACAGTTCTTCCATACTTTAATACATTCTTACAACAGAAATGAGATGTGAAACATGTCAGCTATACAAATTACTTTGTTTGCATAGTATACTGGTTTATAGATTATAAATTAAGCAGACACATATTTAAATAAAAAGACTATTTTTCTTACCTGTAGAAGTATACAGTATGCTCTAAGATCATCTTTTGTTCGTGGCCTATGAATGAATGAAATAATAAACAGAACCATATGTATGCATAATTTCCATATTAACAGTCATGAAATCACACACAACTTGATTTTGCTTTGCCAATATGTATAAAATACCATATTTAAGAATCTTCACTGCTCACAGAATTTGAAAAGGACATTTACAGATTCTGACAACTCTCTAAAGGCAGTAGGCTATTTTATCATCTGTCTTTTGTGGCGTAACATGAGAGAAGGCAAAAAATGGCCACAATTGAAGAGTGAGAGGTGTTCCAAAGAAGCAATTCCATGCTATTTTCTATCTTGAGTGATGCCACAGATGAGTATATTTACCCCATCTTTGATGTTTCCTGCAAGAATTCTCCATACACTTCTACCACTGCAGCCTCTGTACTTCCTGCCATTTATCAAGGCTTTTACATAACAAGTGTACATGCAACAACAGCACAGAAAAAGTAGTATAAGCTGGAGAAAGGAATCGCCAAGGCCTGGGTCACAAGTGAGGGGCAACAAAGCATTGTCTCCTGTTCCATCTTTACATGAATTACACTATGCATTCTCACTTCTACAGCTTCATGCTAAGATGTTGTCATCTTCAAAAAATCCCCCTGCTTTTGGGCTATCCCCTTCTGCATCCTGCACTGCTCTTTCTATGCTGTGCCACACATGAATGGTATTGTGAAGTAAACTTCAGATCAGGGAATTATCCTAATTGCTGTTGGAGGGGTGGACTATGAGAATAAGTTTTATTCTAGATAAATTCCTTAATTCATCTCACAGTTCAGATGTCCAAAAGAATACCCTAGTAACAAGCAACTGAGATTTGGTAAAGGAATATATGACCGGGTCTGGATCTGCCTCTCAGAGATTAAATGTCAGCTTACAGAATTCAAGATGTATTTCAGCAGACTTGCCATGCAAAAGGAATAAATAAGCTGCATCACAACGTTTTCTTTCTTTGTCTAAAACAATTAAGACAAAACATTTATCAGTTTTAAGTGCTGGCACAGCACCAATGCAAACATTTATTATAATTACCCTGTCCATTCTTGCAGCAAACCATTAATTATTCCTTTTAAGACTGACTTCTGAACATCTTGAGGCTATGGAAAAAGGAGAGGAAAAATCCAATCTGAAGTAACTGTATATATTCAATACAAGATATTGTACAAACGAGCAAGTTTGTTTTGCCTGTGATTCAAGACAGCTAAGAAATCTTTTGTGTTATGATGCTGAGCTCCTAAGTATCTTCCCCACAGATTACTACTTGAGGCCTGGGGTTGTGCCAATTATGGATTTCAACATTTAAACCAACTTAAAAACTGTCAATAAAATTTCTAAATTACTCCTGCCCTTTGTTTACTAGGCTCAGTACCTGCTTTTTTGCTATTCCCATACTTACATTTTCTTTATTTCCCACCACAGTTTCCCATCATAGTCATGTCACACCTTGAAAGTGCTTTTCAAGATCTACCACAATATAAACTGTGCTTTACACGTAGGAAAAAATTTCTCCTTTTTCACTATAACAGCTTGTATGATTCTATGGCAATTGTCATGGGATCATTTTAAGTATGTTTTGAGAGATTCTTCAGAAATCATGCCTATCTGAGAAAAACTTCTGGTATAAATTGCTTCTTATCATATCTCCTTGCTGAAATAATTGTTACTATGTTTTAAAACATGAATTCTTTTCTTCTACTTACAGTATTTAATAAGGCATCATAGACAACATTCACAAATTTTGCATCAATTCCAGAGTCCTCAACAGTATTAAATGGAGAACTGGTATCCTTCTGTAAGTTAGACAACACATAGAGCATTTTGGTTTTGAAATATTTCGAATATTTTATCCATCTTCGAAAAATGTAAGTTTAACAGCAAGTTTAAGAAAATACATTCAGATATAAGTATTTTCCTTCTCAATAAGAACATAAGTTTCTGTAATTAACATGTGAAAGGTGAAGCAAAACAATAGTAATCGTACACATTGGCAGCATTCATGTAACTCCATTAGCTTGTCATTCTATTTTAAAAATGTAAGAGGGCTTCAAATAATGAATCACATTAACTTTTCATTTTTCATATTTGTTGTTGATCCACCCTCAGAAAAAAGCAACGAAATTTTAAGCATTCAATATTTGTTAAGTAACCAAAAGCCACAGGTTATTTTGCCTAGGTTCAGGCCCTGCTGTCCATATTACATATTATAAGCACAGTTTGCTCTATAATTGGCAGGAAATAATAATTTAGCATGAATTAAGAAACATAAATATAATTTTTCCCACGGAAAACCAAGTATGCCATCATAACACATGACCAGCTATACCAGAGTCCATATCACACCCTATTTTAGGGATAAGGAATTTCTGTTTTCAGTTTTGCCTGGGCCTCCACATTAGCTGCATTAGCTTGGATGTTTTAAAACTGTAATTTGTGTAGAAAGTATCTATACAGTCACAACATTACAAAGCAAACTGTGTACTGGAATTTTAAAGCTCTGCATAAACTTGAAATATAGTTGCTTAAACTGGAATCAATAAATCAACACAATAACAGATTGTCTACAAAAGGCAAGTGAGATCATGACAAAATGATCTTGGTGGCCTTCAGTAACTGGCTGCAAGCCTTTAACTGATATTTTTGTAAACACCTTGAAGATATAAAGCACTGGAATTACTAAATAGTATTATGAATTATTTTCTACCTTAAATGCAGCATTTATCTCCAGGAAGGAATCAAATGTTGTAGAATAAAAATAATGTACAGCTTTCCAATCGCCTGATGCCTTAGACTTTTCCACATCATCCCTAAAAGGAATACATTAAAATACTGGTAATATAAGGGTTTGATCTTTCCAGTCACTTAGACTCTAGAATGCACTGTAACTCTCAGCTTTTTTCACTAAGCAGACTCAGAAGACAGGAAAGTATAATATCAGTATCTTTTTAACATCTTCCTTGTCATTTAAAGATCATGGTATTATAAGAGAACAAAAGCATAGTTTGTGTTTGATACACCTGAGCAATGTCTTTTATTCAAAATGTTAATTCACAATGTAACAGTTCAGTATGTTAAGACAAATAATTAGCAGAACAGATTTATGCTGAAGCTACACTAAAACGATAAAATTTTTCAGATCAACTCATTTATATGGAGGCTCCTAAACTAGTCAAATTCATTATTTTATTTCTCTTCAAATTTTTCAAATAAAACAATCTTATGCACATGTCCAGGTGGTCACTGATGACAGCCAACATGGCTTCACTAAGGGCAAATCGTGCCTGACAAATCTGGTTGCCTTCTACAGTGGGCATACAATGGTGGTAGATGATGAAAGATGATGAAATCATCTACCTGGACTTGTGCAAGGCCTTCCCCTGGAAGCCCCTTCCTCTTGTTTTGCAGCAGACTGTGAAAGAAAACCTCTGCACAGCAAACCCAAACTTGGCTCAGTGTAGGGAGCAGCTGCCTGATCCAACAGAGCAGGAACTAGCCATTCCTGATGGATGGCAATCATGGAAGAGGGGCAATGGAGGTGTGGTAGGGGCTCACAGCAGAGGATTAAAAGGGACAGAACAAGAGGTAATGGTTTTAAAATACAGGAGGGTTGATTTAGATTAGATACAAGGCCGAAGCTTTTTAAAATGAGGGTGGCAAAAAACTTCCACAAGTTGCCCAGAGAGTTGCTGGATGCCTCGTGCCTGAAAACATTCAAGGTCAAGTGGAATAGGGCTCTGATCTGCAACCTGATCTGATCAAGACATCCCTGCTCATTGCAGGGAGGTTGGACTAGATGAGCTTTAAAGATCCCCGCCAGCCCAAACCATTCCGATTCTATGATTTAATACTGTCCCGCATGACATCCTTGTCTCTAAACTGGACAGATATGGATTTTATGGGTGGGCCACTCGGTGGATAAGGAATGGCTGGATGGTCAAAGAGTTGCGGTCAACGACTCAAAGTTCAAGTGAAGGCCTGTGACAAGTGGCTCAGTTGACAGTGATAAGTTGCTCAGGGGTCACTACTGGGGCCAGCACTGTTTAACATCCTTGCCAGCGGCACAGACGGTGAAATCAAGTGCACTATCAGCACATCTGTCAACAACACAAAGCCGAGTGGTGCAGTCGACACGCTGGAGGGATGGGATGCCATCCAGAGGGACTCTGATAGGCTTGAGAGGTGGGTCTGTGTGAACCTCATGAAGATCCACAAGGCCAAGTGCAAGGTCCTGCACTTGTATCGGTGCAATCCCAAGCACAAATACAGGCTGGGAGGAGAACGAGTTGAGAGTGGCACCAAAGAGAAGGACTTGTGGGTGCTGACGGGTGAGAAACTCAACATGACCCAGCAATGTGCATTAAAAGCAGTGTGACCAGCAGGTCAAGGGAGGTGATTCTACCCTCACTACTCTGCTCTGGTGATAGCCCTCCTGGAATACTGTGTCTGGCTCTGGGAAACCCAACATAAGGAGGACATGAACCTGTTGGAGCAAGTCCAGAGGAAGGCCACAAAGATGATGGAGGACTGGAACATCTCTCCTATGAAGACAGGCTGAGAGAGTTGGGGATGTTCAGCCTGGAGAAGAGACGCCTCTGGGGAGAACTTATAACAGCTGTCCAGTACCTGAAGGGGCCCTTTGGAGCAGAATTTTATTTTAGCTCTTTGTACTAAATATTAAAAAACTGTTATCAGGGGGATATACAAAAAATGCTAATGCCTTTTAATACCTGAAAGAATAAAATTATTGATAATTACATAATTAGGCAACAGTCAATAGATACAAAAATTTAAATATGGAAAAAATTTCCGCTCTTCAGACCACCTGAATACCAGCAAAGGATCACCTCTTTTCAAATCCTCCTTTATACCTCTTGCCTTTCCCACCAAATACACACCAAACAATCAGAAATCATTCCTTTTCTTCCCCGAATGTACAGTATTTCCATCATGGAAAAGAGAAATAACGGCAGTATAAACAAAACCTTAGACTGCAAGGGTTTTTCCAGCCTGCAATAAGCCATACATTCTTTTTTTTCCAAAACTGATTTTCTAACTCTGAAGTATATGCTTTGTCATTTTCTGTATGGAACAACGTTTCAAGCTAGAAAAAATATTTTGATTATTTTCACAGTAACAGAGTTATCAATCCCACCACCACAACAAAACTACTTGTCAGTCTTACTGAACTGTTTCCTCATTTGAGGTTAACAAAATCAAATTAGGTCAAAGTGAAAAAAAATCCAAAGAAAAAGTATACTTCTAGAAACACCAGTGTAACTTACTGAAAATCTTTCACAGTTTTGGTTCGAGTGGGAAGGGAAGGTTCAGGAGGAAATGGTGCCTTCAGTTCTTGGGGTAACGTGTCTATAGACATGCGCTGCTTTTGCCGTACATCGAGGCAAATGGGTGGTAGGTCTCTCACTTAAAAAATAAAATTAAGGAAGAATAAATATAATGCAATCATATACATAAACATTCAGATAGTAAAACACAGATATATAAGAATTAGGAAAAAAAGAAAACTCAGTGTTGGTTTCTACATCTTCAAACAACTATTTTTCTTACCAGTTGCACAACCCAGACATGATGGCAACTTTGGCTAATTGAAAGAAATGGCAGTGTTGCCCACTATTGCAAATATTGTAATATACAAACTGCAACACTGCTGTTCCCTACAGCTAAGAAAACGATCAAGTACAACCTCACCAAAGTCTAAGTATCATAGAAGGACAAGACTTCAGTCTGTTTTTCTACACTGCAATATATAATTTTAGTTGGATCTGACTGTGGATCATCTACAGCCTCCTTAAAGAATCTCTCCAATAAATTACATGGGAAAGGCAAATTTTTTGTCTTACAGGGAATCAGCGGTGAAACAGTAACATCTTGGAACATTTCTTCTCAATAAATTTGGCTGTCTCTTCCAGTACAACTAGCAGTACTTTACCAAGTTCTTTCTATTCCACTCCTTACTTTGTTTGATCTGAGAACATTGTATCAGGTTGGCCAGACTTGGCAACAGTGCAAAAGCTGTGAGTGGAGAGATGGGGCTCCCTCCAAGTCATACACAATCAGCTCCAAAACACACCCTCCATGGGCCAAAGCTGAGCCCATCACTGGGCACACTGGTAGCACTGACACTGGTAGCACTCCTGTGATAATATATTTAAGAAAGGTAGAAGACACTGCACAGTAGCTGAGAGAGGGGAGGGATTAAAAAAAACCCAAACAACCACCAGACAAAAACTACTCTGCAGACACAAAGGTGAGTTGAAAGGAGAAGAGGTGCTGCAGTGTCTGGAGCAGAGATTCCCCTGCAGCCAGTGGAGAAGACCACAGGGAAGCAGGTTATCCCCCTGCAGGCTCTGCAGGACCACGTGGAGCAGAGATGCCCCTGCAGTTCGTGGAAAGCCCACACCTGAGCACCTGCTCTCAGCAATTGTGGCCCTTGGGGGACCCACACTGGGGAACCCATATTCCTAAAGAACTGTGCTCTGGAAAGGGCCCACATTTGAGCAGTTCTTGAAAAACTGCAACTCATGGAAAGGACTCCTGTTGGCGAAGTTTGTGAAAGACCACACCCTATGGGAGAGCCCTCATGCCTGAGCAGGGGAGCAGGGTCAAGGAGTGGCAGAGATCAAGCTGAGATAACTGCAATCCCCATTCCTAAAGCCCCTGTGCCACTTGGGGGAAAGGAAGGAGAAGAATGGGGAAAAAAGGAATGAAGTTGAGACTGGAAACAAGGAGGGGTAGATGGGAAGGACAGGGGAAGGTGTTCTGAGTTTTGTTTAACTGGCAATAAATTAATATCCTCAAGTCTGCTCTGCTTACAACAGTAATTGGAAAGTGGACTCCCTGCCTTTATCTCAGCTCATGAGCTTTTTCATCTTATTTTCTCCCTGTGTCCTGTTGAGGAGGGGGAGTGAAAGAGCAGCTCAGGGGGTGTCTGGCAGCCAGCCAAGGTTAACCCACTCAAAACATGAAAAAAATTTTCCAATGCATTTACAACACTCATTTTACTGAGTGTCTTCACAAATATTCTCAAAGTGCTTTTTTAGTCTGATTTATACTGCACATTTTTAAAAGCATTTATACGAATTATGATATATGTTTGGGACAAAAGACTATAAGACAAAAGTGTCCACAGAAGTCAAATATATTTAATTAAAATCCTCTACAAATTGTCTAAGAGTCCTCTAGGCCTTTTCCAAGAGTTGTTTTTTCAAATTAACTAAACATCAAAGTAGTATCACTACTTGCAGCCTACTCCATTTATCACAGCAGGGAAATAGAAGCTAACTAGATCCCCAAAAGCAGGTTCTTTTCACTCATGCTAATGACAGAGACACTGTTAGTCATTGTGACTTAACTCAGCCATCACTCAGGAGATAACAGATCAGAACTGCCCTCAATCCCCTGAGCATGGCCCTGATTACAGGTATGGAACCTTGGCCATTCTCCCAGATGGAATTTAAAGCTATTTAAAGAGAAGAGTAGTAATTTAAAAAAAACAAAGTGGACATAGATACTAAATTATTTCAAGTCAAGGTGCCAAACAATCCTGCCATGTAAGTGCTCTGCTATTACACATTCTCTGAAAGCAGGATGGACCGACTTAAAAGAAACTAAGACTTTTTCTTTCTTATTTTCACACTTGAGAATAACAAGCCATTTTCATTTAACTCTCATTCTGTTTTCTCAATTTTAAATGGATTAAACACTGGGTTATAACCAGCTGAATACACTGAAATGAGGAAAATACTCCTTCCACATCTGTAGAAGAGACATCTGCTAACAGAAGCTGTTTCTCATTTCAGTAAATTGAGTCTGCAGGTGCTAAGCTGTACCCTGTCAGCCATGCAATTTTCTTTGAAATATGTGCAGTTTAATTTAGATATACTAAAACTGATTTTTAATAATATGTTTAACAAATACAGTCAATTTCAGTATGTTTTGTCATCATTCAAGTTTATCTGTAAATAGATTTATTTGCTCATTTGCCAGTCAAGAATAGTAATTAAGATCTGTCACTTGAATTTCGTCAAGGAGAAATTTGAAACTTTAGGTATTTAGTTGATAAGCAGCAACAACACAGTATTACAAGACAACAAAAAACAATCATTTCTGGCTTCTTGCCCAGTTACATCAAGTAAAATATTCAGCAATGCATGACTGCTCAAGGAATGATCAGAAACTTTGAGGAAGAAAATTTCATTGACACAAAGCAGAATTGAGTAGTACAGGGAAGCTCAGGATAAATGAATTTAGAACAACACAGCTGTTGGCAGATGAAAATTTTCCAAGTAGTTAAAGCAAACAAAACTTATTTCTAACATTAGAAAATAATTAGAACAATATATTTCATATATAAATTTCATACCAGGTAGTTGTTACATTAGAAGACTTATTTTATGTGGCAGCTATGTAGCAAACAAACATCTCCCTAGCTTTCATGCTGTATTTACCAGCATGACCTTTTCCACACTTCTGTTTTCAATGAAATTAACATCTTTTAACTCAAGCCCATGGCATTACCAGTATATGCATGTATATTTATCAACAGTGTTCAGAGAGATAGCATAGATATAGATATACATATATAGAAAAACACACACCAAAATACCGAAAAAGCTTTATTTCTGAATGCCAGATTAGTAAAGGCAGCATTTTTAATGGAGATGTTTGTTTCAATTGTTACTTGTTCCATAGAATACACATACTGCCTCAAAATGTTCACCTTGGTCGTTAATAAAAATAATCTGGTTTTACATAGGCAAGTTACTCTGATCCTGAAAAATCTGCTCAATTTTACACACTGAGCTCTATTTCAAGAATATATCCTCAACTATAATAAATATTGCCATGCACTACTGTGGTGAAAACTAACAACTAAGTATTTATGAGGCAGTAATTACAACTGGGACAGTATCACGTGAAGCAAAACTGAGGGCATTTTAAGAGAGGTGTTTAGAGTTTACCATTCTTGTCAGGTACCAAAAAAAAATGTCAGGGGAGGGGCAAGGAGGAGCAGCTTTCTTCTGTTTAGTGCAATGAACTTTGCAGGAGGACACTGCATTTCTCACATCGCCCGTTTTGGAAGTAGAAAGCATCTCTTTACACAAAAATTGAAAAAAAAAAAACAAACAAACAAAAGTCTTTCACTGACTTAATGTCTCAGTATAGCTAGAACATTTACAAAGAGTCTTTTAATAAGGATACAGTGCTGCAAGTTATAAGCCACCTTTTTCTGCACAACTTTGAAACTGACAATACCCATGAACAGTTTTAACTCACACTTCTGAGATCTCTCAATGCAGTCTCTTTCTTTCCAGCCTCAATTTCACTGAGTGCCATAATGACTTGGCAAACCACAACACAATAAAGCTAAAAGGGACTTGCCCAGAGCCAAGATCAATACAAAACCAACAAATGTTTGTACAGCCTTTTCATAAAATTCTGAATTACTGAAATTCCAAATCCTAGCCCCAAAACCTAATAAAAACTCCAGGTCTAACCACAATATCATCTCATCTAGACTTCATGATTCTAGCCTACCACCTTGAATACAGAGGTTCACTTTCTATCTTTGCATCAATTATTGTTACTTTATCATACCACAACCACCTTCTTTCTTGCTCTTCGGAACTTGACAATCTTTGCCTGTGCATTTCATTTTGTGACATTACTGGCCTTCATCTTCACTGAAAAACACCAACTCTCAGCAAGTCTCCCTTAAAAGCCTTATATTTGCCTCATCCCTGACATCCTTCAGATGGTGATAGAAAAATGGTGACAGAAAATGTTGACAGAAAAATTTTCTCCAAAGTTCTGGCACAATTTCTAGAGACACTGCCTGAGTGCAGTTAAACAAAGAGTATCTGCAGATAGACTACTGAATCAATAACTTCAGATGATTATTTCATCCACCAGGTCTATTTGTTTTTTCTTATTCACCTTGTCTCTATGACACAACCTCTGCTGAGGACAGGCTATCATATATCACTGCCGGTAAAACAAGCAACGTGGCTTAATTTAATGAAACCTAGATTTCTAGATTTTTTTGGCACTATCATAATACAAATATTAGCAGAAAACTGAGCACCTTCTTAACTTGGTAACTAAGTAACACAGGGCTTTTATTCTCTCACCGTTTTTGATGTTGGGTATAACAAGTTGCGTAGGCGAATTTCTGTTTCCGATGCCTTCTTTCTTTTGGTTGATAGTTGTGATGAAATTGCTGAAAGTGGAAAACTGATTTTTGGCTCCTCCCTCCAATCCCTGTAATTAAGATGAGAATATGTTATAAAGGGCTAGTACATTACTGCAAGAGTAATCTTACCAGTGAGGTGTTACACAGAATTCTTAAGTATCTTTTATCTTGAAATCAGAGAGGCAACAACTAAATAAGACATAAATAATGATTCTGCAAGTTTGTTTCAAACTCAATCAGGAGAGATAGCATAACATTCCTTTCCACTACAGTAAAAAATTCAAATACTAATTTGTAGGATATGAAGATATCCTTGGATCACTGTGAAGGAAACACAATACAGTTAGAATGCTTTCAATGATATTCAAAACATCCTGTATCCTAGTGTCTAACTACTTTTATATTCCTCACTACATCCAGCTCAGTTTAGATGATGAAAGTGTCACATATTCCTTTTTATGAATAACCTGAATATGCTGAAGTATTTTAGACAAATTTCCCAAGACTTGAAACATGGGGCCACAAATTCTAACCTGCTAACAAAATACTGACTACTTGGGTAAAACTCCCTAATGATTCAAAATTGTCAGCAAGCTGCCACTGAAGAAAGGCTAACCAACAAACATTTGTTAACACAGTGCTATAAGAAACCCTGCTCGAGTACTTGTACATGCTGCCACCAAGGAGCCCGCACGAGTCTCTGCTAAGAAGTGCCGAGTGCTGTATTTTAAGTGAAATCACACAACAGACTTCCAAAAGATTGTGCCAGGTCATGTTTGACACTGAGTGCTATTAGATACAGTTATTTATTCTTGAATTTGCAAAGCATAGGTGGGTTAAGGGGCTTACCCAGGATGACAGAAGTTGCACAATGAAGATTTTAATTTTCATCGCACCTTCAAGTCACCAGTTGATATCAGGAAAAGGTAGATCAACTCAAAAAATGATACATACACTTCCTGCACATCATGATTTTCAGCCTCACAGTAACCTAATGACTCATTTGTTTGATATCTGGCATCTGTGCTCTCAATTAGAAAATATGTTTCCACACAAATCAAAACTTTAATTCCCATAATGAAAATAAAAATCCTAGAATCATTAACATAATATCCTATCACATTTTTTAAATTTCCCTTTTTCCCTTGACAAACATAAATTTGGACTACGACATGCAGCCAGAGTTCTGAGGAAAGCACTTCACTACCACCACAACATCCTGAAATACCACCAGGAGGGTAATAACACAGCCCATAAACCTACCACACCACAGTGTACACAAGCTGGTACGCTGCCAGGAATTTTAAATAACTGTGGCACAAACAGCTATTTTTCCATGCCTTATAACTCAGTAAATTATAAATCTGAATAATCAGCAGGACGTCTAGCTTTAAAAATACCAAGGTTCAATTTCTAGTTCCAAATTCCTTGTATGAAACAAACACTCAAAAATAAAATGTAATTACCACTCTAATTTTCACATTAACTTTTATTCTATAACCTTTGAAATATCATTAAGACGCTTCTTAAAAATGACCTGGCACATGACTGGAGAAAAACAGACCCTGAACAAACATGACTGACTGAATAAGAACTTTCAAAAAATCCAGTTCTGAAGTTAATCTGCTCTGTGACAAAATGTATGCTCTAGGAGAAAATCTCTGAAGCTCGGACTAGTCTAATTATGATGAGAATAGATAGCACAGGTAGTTGAGAAAACCAGCTTTTATGAAATGTATTATTGTGACAGCCTTTTTGACCAACTTAGATTTCTAGGTTTTACTCCAGCCATGCCATTGAAATACTACAGGTAAACTTTTTTTCTTAAAGCCACCTCACTCAGCAGTGATCATAAAGATCAAAAACTACATGTGCTGTAACTCCATCACCCTGCTCCAAGTGTAGTTCCAATGGTATTAGACAAACATAAGGGCAAACGCTTTATTGGAAGGTCCTGGAAGAATACTGGGAAACTTCATCCTCATTAATGAGGAACTCTGACAACTCCTGCAGGAGTCATCTAGGACAAGAGCACAGCACTATGTCACACGTACGAAATTTTGTTGGAGGTCACTGAGCTTCTAGAGCCTAAGACTACCCACATCATGCCATCAGAAGACTGAACATCCATTCCCCATCCCACCATAAGGAATCAGTATGCTTAGAAGCAGTAAGTGGATCAACATAATCTTTAGTCACAACTCTGCTGCTTCTTAGTGGAAGTTTTCCAAAACATTAAACCCTCCATAAGACTGCAGAAGTACCAGCACTACACTTTATAAATCTGTGGTTTTCATTACTGAAGTTAAATGGTAAAAACAGGTCAAACTGTTTGCAAAGAGCACATACAGACTGCCTTTCTTCTGGGAAGAGGCAAAAGATCATCTAGAAGAGTTTCTTGAGCAACCTATGTTAGCCCTAACACTGCTTCCTCAAAACCCATATGTGTGTGGCAAGCAAAGACTAGTGAGGACTGAAAGATTTTCTTCCCTGTGCAAGAAAACACAAAGGATACTCAGATTACCAAAAGGCAACTAACAGTGCAACAGCTTAAACAAGAAGCAGGACTTTCCCTTCCATTCATAGCTTGAAGTGTTAACTTGGACCGGTTTGCTTTACAGAAATCTCTGTTTGTTCCTGCTTACTAGGGAGCCAGTTAGTTTCCCACGTGTTTCTTTTCAGAATCTGAACACTGACATCCAAACCATCACCCCTTATGCATTATTTCTAATCACTATCTGGACCATACGAAAAGCCTGAACTCCTTGCAGGATCAAGTTAATTTATTCATGGACTAATTTAATCTCCACAGTATTCCTTCAAAATAAAATAAAGAAACAATCAAACAGGCATTAAGCAACACTCATTTTCAGATGTTCAATTAGAACTTTTAATTCAAGAATTTGTATTAATATAATATACATACATAATAAACCTCATCAAGCTGTGAAATTAGACACGTGAGTTGGTCACAACTGGGGCTCAGCAGACCAACAGTCCAATACCTTCTTTACAGCAACTCAAAGATCTTGCAACAACAAACCAGAATTCCCTGTTTGGTATATTCCAATCAAAAATGGCATTCTGTTACAGAGAAATCCAGGGCTAAGGAAATGTCTATGACATCTGTCCACAAAACTCCCTGTAACATACTATTAAACCCCATATACAACAGCTCTTTGTAAATTCAAACCCTGCCCTGCATTTGACAAGCAATCACACTCAGCCAGATCTGAGCTCCTCTGCAGCAGGTCAACTCAGACAACTTACACCTGTGGGCAACAGTTCAGAGCTACACAAAGGATGTCCAGCTACAAGGAGGTTCCAATTCTTTCAGGCAGCTGGAATTCTACACGACTGTCCAGGCACACGTTTCATCAGCTGAGCTAAGCTTGACATATTTTAGCCAGCACTAGTATCCTTATTCTAAAGGACTGGCATTTGCTATTCAAAGTCTCAAATGGAGATTTTCAAAGGAAAAAATTACTCCTGGGCAAACTTCTCCCACCAAATTGGTATTTGAATCATGAGAACAAACACTTTCTTCCACATTCTGACAGATTTGCTAAGCTGAAAATCTTTCAGACTATTGGAACATTTAGGCAAAACACAGAATTGGCAAATTGCTGCAAGGAGTTTGCAGTTTGCATATGATTACTTAGTTTAACATTACCGTTATTTCCCGACAGTCATAAATACGATATGCTCAATCTTTTAAAATCAAATTATGTAAAATTATAATTTCTAGTAAGTCAGATACTCACCAGAACTGTTGAACTAAAATCTCATAAGTGTATTACTACAGGATTACTAACGTTTTTGCTCTGTTGTTGGATTGAGGTAAGTTATCTCAAGTTTTAACGTTGAGCTACATAAGATATTCAACTGATGCCAGGAAAATTTTAAGTTTCGTAATATTGTATGGTCAGCAGAAAGAAAATCAAAACTCCAGTATAATTAAAAATCTCAAAGAAGGTTTCTGAAATGAAATTATTCTGGCAAATATCCTTCTCCCAGTTTTTTTACCCACATTAACTCACTCATCACTGCATTAAAACGTTCTGTCATCATTGCTTCAACACAAAGCAAAAACTGCAAAAGACTTTTTCTCAAAAAGTTAAAAATACAAACTATTTCCCAGCCAGCCCTCTTGCCATTAAGTGTTTTAAGAGCTGAAACCCTCCACCCCCGAGAACCCTTAATGAACATTCCCAATGCTGCAAACCCTCAGTCATGACTAACCCGACAGAGCAGACCGTTGTAAAATGTTAAGCAACTATAAGTGGATGGAGAATTTATAGCCTCATTATGTCACTCCCTACAGATGCACTTGTTATTTTTAAGAAACTTGAATGAAACCCTCTCAATGGAAAAAGAGCATGAAAGAAAATGAGAATGACGCTTCCTCCCTTCTCTTTCCCTTCCCAAATAAAGCGGCAAACACGGAAATCAGAGCGGCACAGGCGGTCCCGGTGCCCGGGCCGGGGCCGAGTGCCCGGGCGCTGACGGGACCTACCCCGGCAGCCGCGGTGGACGCCGACGGGACGGGCGGCAATTTCTCTCGCTCCTTTTCCTTCTCCCCTTCTTCCTCTTCCTCCTCCTCGCCGCCCTCCTCGGCTGGCGGGGGCGCGGCGCTGCCCTGGCTGATCTCCGCGCCCGGCG
>WEIV01006684.1:166355-223639 GCA_013390005.1 Calyptomena viridis
CGGAGCGCGGCGCGGGGGTAGCGGAGGACACGGCGGCGGAAACTCCGCGGCGCAGGAAGCAGCGGTGCCGGCCGGGCAGCCGCCCTGGCGAGGCGTGCCGGAGTGTGGAGTGGCGAATGAATACACAAGTAATAAGCATAAATACAAACCTGGTGTGAAGGGCCCTTGGGGCGGGTACGCCAACTCCTTCACGCCGGGCGGTGCCGTGTGGCACAGGCTGTGCTGTCAGTGGCACCTTTCACGCCGCCCTGTTTCCTCGGGGCACCTTCCTCGTCAGCTTCAAGTCATGCTCCAACGAGGAAAATGCAGAAATCACGGAATCGTTAAGGCTGAAAAAGCCCTTCAAGATCATCAAGTCCAACCTTCGACCAAATACCACCATGCTCGCTACAGCATATCGTGAAGTCAAAACCTTATCGCAAAGGACTACACCATTCCGTGAAGAATGAACGTGTTATGACTGTGTGAGATGAAATGTTGGAGCTTAGTCCTGTCTCTGTTCAATGGCAAAGCCAGAGCACTGACAGGGATGTGCAGCTGGCAGGTCTTGGCTCTTCTTTGGGCAGGTCCTGGGAATACTGAGGCAATACCTGCTGTCAGAGCCTCTGCGGCTGCCTGGGTGTGCTGAAGCTTTGCTGTAATTCTGTGAAGAAAAATCATCTTCACAAGAGGTGTTATGTTGAACTGGTTGCAATGCTACATCTAGACCTGTTGTAACACGGCATTTGGCCGTGTGGTACTGACCTGCCACTTGGCTTGGTATGGCCAGGTACAGAGACCTGGTGTGTGTGAGGGGGACCCTGTTGTGTACCCTAACCTACATCAAATTTAAGTCCTTCAAACCATTAGCTTCAAACCAGACGAAACAAGTTTCCTTCAGACCACTCTAGTTTTGTGTCTGAAGAATAGTTTCCCTCATGGCTTCAGGAACAGAGTGTGAATAGTGTTACAGACCACTTGAAACAAATCTTCAAAATTGTTTTTCAGATGGAGGTAAACGTGATGTTTTTCCTGAGCATTGGCACTACACAAGTAGCTCCTGCAGGAGCTGTGGGAAAGATCTCTGTAAGCGGCATAAAAGCAAAGGCACAGTAGGTTACTGCAGTGTTAATCTAACGCATTGAAAAATGTTTTCCCTTTCTGAATGAACTGGCAAACCTGGAGTTTTTTAGGTTTCGTTAAGAAATGGCTTCGATCGGGTTTTCCAAGAAGTTCACTCTCCTCACTGTGCTTACTTCCCAGTATCTCACAGTGGTTTGCATGAATAAGTGGCCTGCTGCACTTAAACAAAGCTCCCCAAATACTCTTCTTTTTCCTTTCTGCGCCAGGAAATAACATAATGATAGTAATTGCAACAACTTCAGTACAAGCAGCTTTACACCCAGTGGCAGTCCCCAACTAGAAATAATTGGCACAGCTGTTTTGTGGAGCTGTGCCAGACTGAAACATGGAAGGATCTGCTCCCTTGAACCTGCAGAAAGAGATGAAACAAAGAGAAAATGAATTGTAGGAAGGCAAGTATAGGAACAAATTCACTTTTTTTTTCAGTCCCATTGAGCTATAAAGGCCTGATTTTTGACAGCTTCAAAAACACTGAAATAGAATTCTACTGAAATTATCTCTCAAAAAGCTAATGCAACATCAAAGACATCAATTTTTACTCTCCATACTCTCCTGTGCTATTTGAAGCTGAAGCACTCTATTGAACTAAACTAATTAATGTATTTTGACTCATGACAATTATGAAAATAGGCACAAAAGTACTGTTAAAAATTTTGTTCCTATTTTTGTAAAAGAGTAAAAGGACCACATACTGAAGGAGAGGCAAACACATTTTCCTACTTCTAACAAATGTAGCATACATCTGGTGGCCAGGATTTGAAACTAGAAGTATTCCAATATAATTCTTAGATCTACAAGGCAGTCAAAGATGTAACCACAACCGAGGAAGACATGTCTAAACTGGCTTTCAGTTTGCAGGCATGGATGGATGCTAGCTGGAAGCAGCAGTGCTGAATGTAATGAGGCAATGCATGTAGCCCTGCAGTCATTTGTTGCCAAAGTGATGAACTGGAGTAGTGGTCAATGGAGCAGTCAGAAAATAGGATAAAGACCTTCTGTCTTCTAAAGGACAAGATTTGTGGGATTGTTGTGGTTTTAAGTAGCCAGAGTTTTTTATTAGCTGGGGGGGCCTAGGAGAGAGGCTTCTTTAAGAAGCTGCTGGAGTTTTCTCTGCTCTAAGCTAGCCAAGGTCAGGCAACAACGCCTCTGTGATAACACATTTAAGAAGGAGTAGGAAAAAAAGCTGGGCAGAACATCATGGCGGCTTAAGAGAAAGGAGGGTGGGAAGTTTGATTAACACCAAGGTCGGAGGGAAGGAGAAAGAGAAGATGCCTTAAACACTGGAATAGGACCCCAGCAATCTGTGAGGAATCATAGGACCAAAAATTTCTTCTGAGAACCTGTGGAAAGACTGGGAGATTTTTTCACACTGGAACAGAAAAGTGCTGGAAAAGAGAGGCTGTGATCCTGTGTTTGGAGCAGGGGGGCCTGGTGGAGTCCTGTGGGCCGTGAGAAGAAGAGATGCTGGAGCAGCAGAGCAGCATTTCCTGGGAGGACTGGTGGCCCATGAGAACTTACACCATGAGAAGCAGCTGAGCAGTACCTCAATGACTGCACCTATGGTAAAGTGACTTACGTGACAACAATACCTGGAAAGCTGTTGTCAGTATAATAAAAGACCCCACGAGGAAAACTGGGGTGGGACTCTCTCTCTCTTCTGAGCAGCAGCAAAGACCACTTCTGACTGTAACCCCCCCACACACACCTGCCTTCCCGAGCTGCTGGGGGAAGGTGAAGGATCTTAAAAGGGAGGGGTGGGGGGAGAAAGGTGTTTGTAACAACTATCAAACTGCTCACTCTTAAACTCTTAAGCTCTGATTTTAGTAGTAGTAGTAGTTTAGTAGTAGTAAATACTTAACATTCTAAGTTAGAGCCTGTTTTGCTTGTGTGAAGTAATAAACAGTTGCTTGTAATCCTTATCACAAAAGTCAAGGGGGTTTTTTTTCCCTTCTCTGAGAAATTTTAAATCTATGTGTGGGCTCTCGGCTTTTAGCCAGAGTCAAACCATGACAGGGATATACAACATACACAATTTTCAAAACTAAACAGAAGTATGCAACTGCCATTCTACAGACTTCATGAATTTGTTGGCCAGATGGCCCAGGAGTCTTGACAAAGGGCCATGCACACTCAATGCTTTTATTTTGAAGGACCCTTTCCTTGATTTTTTGTATCTCTTCCCAGCTGCTTAAAAATCTTAAATCACATGGTACCAGCTAGTTCACAGTAATTTTTGGTGATAAGGGGAAAGGTGAAGTTCAACTGAAAACTGTTGCTCATGGCAAGTACATGCTGCTTGGTCCTACACATCCCCCCTGGCTCCTGGCTGAGTTTGCAGTCCCCCCAGACTCCACACTGCTGACTCAGATAAACATATGTACACTGCAGTAACACCTGAATGACTATGTGAGGGACACAGGCAGGATGTGACCCTGAACAGACTTTCTTCAGGAAGAACAATCCTGCATTAGCAGGGTGTTGATTCTTTCAACCAGAATAAGACCTTCTTGACAACTTACTTTAAAATGGTTCAAAAATATATTTCTTCTATCCAAAGTGTTAGAGTTGTCAGGAAGGGGAAAAAGTCACTGGCACATCTCTGTGCAATGACGTGGCCTGGCACAGACTGCCACTAGGAATGACAGATGGAACCAAACCAAATGCTAACATTTGTTCACAAATGATTAGTAAATGCTTACAAGAAATAGATACACTCACAGAGAGTGGCATTTGGGAGTGATGCACAAATGTAAAAAAAAATAAAAAGGGCTAAGTTCGCTGGCTAGTATCTTCATGACAAATGAGTGTATGTATTTCTCTGCAGTCAGAAGTCAAATTCAGCCATAACCAAAATCACCCCTGGTTTAATTCAGAACATTAAGGATAAGTTTGGCCCATTGGATTTTCTCTGGTTCTCAAATGGTTTACTAGTATTTGCAATCAAATTATGTCAAACATCTCTGGTGCAAACTGGTATTTCAGGAATTGAAGCGACCTGTGTCCTTTAGAAAAGGTAGGTCGAATTTTCCCATTGATTTGGTGATATACTCTCATCACACATCTGTACTGTGTCTCTCTCTTTATTGAGTAGCACTGTTTCTTTCTCTTCACACCATTTAAAGATCTCATACACTTCCCAGTACAAAATATTTGGACTATTAAACAGATGTATGCTTTGTGAGATGGACCCTGAGTGGGCACAATGGGAAGCACAGAATGACTGATACATCAAAAGAAGAAGCAAAGGCTGGAGACAACCCATTTCCTCTCAATGGGAGTAGGTGGGAAAGAAATGGTTGGGAGTTTTCCAACACAACAGGTTTTCAGCAAAACATTTCGGTTTCAACAAAAAGACCTGATTCAAAGAAATGGAAATGTTTTACAAAGAAGCATCTTTTTCAGTGACCTTTTAGCAGAACTCGGGTAAGATGCCACCAAGATCCACCTGTTACTCTGCTGGAGAGCTCACCACACTTGCCATGTGAATCACCAAAATCAGAGACAGCATAACTTCTGGACTCCTGCTAACTCCTGAGCTGAAATACCCTCCTGTGCCTCCTGCCCACATCATCCTGTAGGGAAGATGAAAGTTCATGTCTGCTCACAAGTCATAAATATTCTGAGATTGCACAACCTCAGAGTTTGTGAGGGATGATCCCAGTCTTGTCCAACCTCTCATATTTGCAGCCATCTATTTCTCTTGAAAGTTGGACTAAGGTATATATTTGGGGAATTATGTCCAAAGCCAGATGATTGTGAATCTGCCATTTCTGTCAAGCTAGTCCACTTATGTTTATTATTCTTGGTGCAAATTTGAAAGTATGTCAACCTTGAGCTTGTCTTACTCTGTATTTTAGTCCCTGTATCATATGCCTGCATTTGGAAGAGAGAAAAGCTCCTTCTATTCCAGAAGCATATGTGCAATGTGCACTCAAACTCTCCTGAACTAAGTCCATGTTATTTCCCTTAAGGCTAACATTAGCTAAACTAATCTATAGCTCTCACTTACTCTTTGGCCATCCTCCAATACTTGGAAAGCCTCATTTTTAAAAAAAATGTATAAACATTTATAGAAAGTTGTGCAAAGAATTCCTCAGATAATTCGTCTGAGGCACTTACGTGCAAGTTGGTTTGTCAATTATATCTTTCTCTTTGGCAATTGGTAAACTTTTGATTGAAGATATATCATCAGACACGATGCATCCAGCTTGACCATTCCCAGTACAGAGAAGGAAGAGGTAATCAGCGGTCCTGTCTTAACTGCATCATTATATTTTCACTTTGGGTTGCTTGTCATCACTGACTGGTGCAATCCAACAGCTGTACCAGCTAACTGACAAAAGCATATGGACACTGGTGCCTAGGCAACACATGATTTTCTAGGTTAGTGATTAACTCATTTTTGTCTGTCCGAATTAGGTGAAGCAGTTACTTCCCCTTGCTGTGGAACAGGACCTTTGGGTTGAAAGAAATCGTTAACCTTTTTTTCAGAAATGCTATGGATGTTTTAGTGATGTCCAGAGTGAGATTATCTGTGATAACACAGTTCATGCAAACACTGGAAGAAAGACATGGCAAGAGAAAAATTCACCAAGTGAGGAGCAGTCACTTAGTGACTATGCACCTTTACTAACATTTCCCCTTCTCTACAGAAAGTTGTTGGTTATTCAATCTTTGAACGTCAGTTAACTTCACTTAAATTCTCACAGAATATAAAAGTAGAATGATTTCTCCAAGGTATAGCAAGGGACAGAAGTTAAGGCTGGGAGATAATGCACTACCTTTGTCGTGGCTGATCCAGAATTTATTTTTAAATGAAATAGAGGCAGATATTAGTCACAGAATTTTATCCAATTTCTATTGAAACTGGTAATAAGAAACAAATATGCCATTCTAAAGAAGGTTCAAATGAGGAGGCAGTAATAATGTTTAATTCAGAATGTAGCTTCTGTACCTTTGTCATCATATGACCTATAAAATGATAAAATACTACTAGAATTAAGATTTGTTTAGCCTGGCTTTGCAAATCTTTACTTACCTAGTGCTTAACAAACGAGTCTGATTTCTCTAAAAGGACAGTATTCTTGAACTAAAGTGAAAGCGAGAGATGAAACTGAAATCATTTCAATGCTCATCCTCTTTGCTGAGGAGGAACTGGATGAACGGAGGGTGACGGTGGAGGTGGCAGTAGCCGGGGCTGCAGCTCCCTCCAGCGCCAGCACGGTGATGTTTCCAGGAAAGGGAGCCTGCCTCCGCTGAAAAAGCATCGCACTCGGGGTTCCTGGCGTTTGGTAATACTGATTAGCTCACAGACATGTTTCACATGGTAGAAGTTCCTAGATTTTGAGCTTTAAGGATAATAAATATGGGTCAGATCATGTATTCAGTGATTTGCATGAGTATCCTGGAAAGTGTTAGGACAAATCACATAGATGAAATTAATCCCATGTGTGGGTTTGGGAAGGATTAGGAGCTGGAAGCTTGAAGACTGTTGAGAATTTTTAATGCGGCATGTTGTATTCCCTTTGTAATATCCAAATGAGACAGGTATAGTGCCTGCTTCTTCCAATATCTTGGGTAGCTGACTCTAATTGTCTTTTCTACTTATGGCTGTCACAAATAGGAGAGATGTCTGAATAATTTGTGGAGGTCTTGACTCTGCCAAGGAAGAAAGGCCTCTGGCAGACATACGTAGCTGGGATCGGAGGGCTGGGGCAGTTACTGCCGCCCCCTGGTGCCGTTCTTGCCGAGGAATCTGCACCTTTCCTGCCACACTTCTCAGGCTGGTCCGTAAGATAAACCAGCTCTGCTTTTCATCTGTTGCTACTAGCCTATGGGAACCCAAAGGGGAGGGGGAGCCTCTGCCACGGCGCTAGTGTGGCTGTTCCTGCAGCAGAACAAGCCCTGAGGACAGTTATCCTGAAGTCCAGTTCCTCATGTGCAGCTGGAGGTGGCTTTGGATCCACCTGCAGAACTGCAGCACAGGCACCCAGCTCAGCACCCAGCCAAGCAGAACCTGTTGGGTGCTACGTCAAACAGGCAGGTACCTGGCTTTCCTAGGCTCAGCCTTCTCTCTTCCAGGGCTGCTTTACTTTCTCTTCTTCCCTGATAGGGCAAGTTGTTTGAGAAAGTCAGTTGTTTCAAAATGCATACAAAGGCTTTCTCCCCCACCTTCTCTAAACATTATCAGTTTCAAACCTCACTCTTGCACTTTCACAGGATTTTCTTAACTTTCTCACACTTTTATCAGTTGGAAATTTCCCCTTAGACACTGCTACAAATCCATAGGCTGCTTTTCAACAACTTGCCTGAAGTAGCTATGAGAGTAAAGGAACAGTGTGGTGCTATTGCAGCCACAGACCAAAATCACAGAATGGAGGGAAAAACTCCCCCAAAGACCCCAAACTGTTCTGGAGTGTCACTACAGGCCTGAAGAGAGACTGAACTGTTCACCATATCTCTGAGGGACAGACCTGAGGTTTCACAGCAGATGTGGGGTGAGAAGCAGCTTCAGGACATACCTTCAGTCAGCATGGGCTCTGACACCAGAAGCTCCAGGTGTGCCAGCAAGAGGCAGCAAGGGACACAACTCATCATTTTCCAGAAGCACCTGTCGTGCTTATGGGATGGGAGCCAAGGGCATCCCTGTGCTGTGCAGCATGGATGCTGTTCAAACACCCTGAACTGGCTGCAGACAGTGCTCAGTGCATGTTACAGAAGTGTGCTCACTGAGGGCCTTTTAAAAAAAATGCACAAATCTAAGTAAATAAGATGAAGATGTATTTTATGGATGCTGTCTAGCTTCTTGTACATAAATACTCATACTCACTCAAAATTTGTTCCTTCCTAAACAGTGATTATTCTAGTAAAACCTCCTTGTCCACCAAAAAGTACAAAACCCTCCCCTTGGTTTGTGTGGGAAAAAAGGTGTGATGCAAACACGACTAGGTAATGCTGAGTAAATTTACTTAAACAACAAACAAATAATGCTCTTTTTGTTTCTGTTATCTTCAGAGGAAATGTCTACCAAGTGGTTAATAATCACGTTTTCTGTCCTTGCCCCACAAAGTATCTCTGTATTAAAGAAAACTCCACCACAGTGCTTGACTCTAGGGGTGGAAACCTTACAAAACCAAAGCAGTGTTCTAGATAATAGGATTGATATATCTGATTTCTTCCTGAAGAGTTATCTTTTGAGAAATGTTTTTGCTTTGAACTTTTCCTGCACTTATTGTCCTTAAAAAGAAATATTTTGATATTTTTTTGCAAATATCTTCACCTTCACTGGAGTTCCTGAGACACATAGTAAGGCAGTAGAGAACCCTGTAGTTACAAAACAAACAGCTATATCAGTTCCCTGTATAAATTATTACAATTCTTNCACCCTGTAGTTACAAAACAATTTTTGTATATATAAATAAGAGATAATAAAACAAACAGCTGTACCAGTTTCCTGTATAAATTATTACAATTCTTGAAAATAAATCTGGATGTATTTTTCTTGAGACTGGCTTCAGCTCCTGGCTTTGTTGTCCAGTGCTGGTGACAAAATGGGGTCATCCCGGACTTCCACCCTGTACTGCTCCACTTGACCTCTCTGGACAAAGAAAAGGGGCAGAGGAAAGCTCTTGCAAAGCTTCCCGTGAACCCTCTGTCCATTAGAAGAGGCAAAAAGGAAATGTGTGTAGATGCTCCCTGTGCCACAAAGCTGGGATGGAGGCAAGCAGGGGTGCCCGCCCCAGAGGGTGCAGAGGGGAAGCCAGGCAAGGGTGGCTCTGCTCATTCCAAGGGGCTGAGCTGGCAGCAGGAGAACAAGGCAACCAGCCTCTGCTTGTAGCACAGTCTCCCACATTTTCAGCTGGTATTGGAGAATTTACTGTTGTTCAGTATAAACGTGCCTGATTTGTTGGAGCATTGCAGGAGTGCAGGCTCTTTCCCAAGACAGTGGTGCCAAATTATAACATCATTTGTATTTAGCCAAGTAGTTCTATTTATAATAACCTTTCAGGTGACCCAATCATATACTTGGTAAAGCATGTCTAAAGGAGATTAGTTTCTATCTTTCAGAGTATGAAGTAGTGTACTATATAAATACTACAGCTTAGCTACTGTCTATTTTGAATGTCAGTTAGGATCAGGTAGTGTTTATATGCTCCTGAGATTTAGCAGTTTTTATTCAGGATTTTTCAAATTTTCAGCATCAAGCTGAAACTTGATATGTAAGCTGTCAGCACAAATGCTAGTTTTATTCCAAAAATAGAGTATGTTGAAGCTTTTAAAGGTGTCAAGTGGCTTATTTATGCAGTGGTTGCAGATGCTTTAGTTTTCTGGTTCTTTCAGTTATACAAACTATACAACTATTTAACTCTGTCACCTTCCTCCAGCACTACTCCATTCTCAAGCACTACAGTCCTGAACCGTGAAGAATGAGAAGACAAGTAATCATACTGGAGTGATATTCCAAGGATGGTGTGCCCTGGAGACAGGAACAGTTGTTCTTGCTGAAACAGAACTAGCCTCATGGAATAAAGAAAAATAATTGAGAATATACCTGAACACACTACCCGAAATGATAACATATTGCTTGACAGCACAGTGAAAGAGAAGACAAAATGCCCAGGATTGTAGAGGTTCCCTAATGCTCCCATTTAGACAAGGAAGGACCTTCTTCCAGGGATCACTTTCTAGTAGACTAGAAAATAAAACTAGGAGATTATAAAACATAGGAGCTGTCTTGCAGAATGTCCTGCCAACAGCTGCAGGAGAGGGCAGATCAATGTAAACATGACATACACTGTCCTCTTTCTTTTCTAAGTAGCCTGAAAGGCAGGATGGGGAAGATTAGTTAGGGAGGTCCTGCCTAGTCAGAGGTCTGTCTCCAGCAGGATTTTCCATTTGTAACAAATGGAGGTAATCTATAATTATTTGCAAGCTTGTCAATATACAAAAAAGTATCTTGATATCTAGGTTTTTGTTAATTTTGTAAGTTTTGAGAATACTTACAAGTTGCAGAGATTCTGATCAGGTTTCAACTGCACTTATTCATTTAGCATGATTTTCAAATTCATAGCTGTATTTTTTCCAGTGAGCAATTTACTCCTGGTGAAAGCACTTGTGTCAGTACAAGTTTATGTGCATGACTTCTTTATTCTACCCTTCTTGGGGAGGCATGCTCCATCTGTTTAAAAGACAAGGAGAATTTGTCACAATGGTTGCAGACAAATATTTTTAAGTTTAGACTGTTTCATTCCACTGAATCAAACTAGATCCAAATATGAATAAAGACCAGTCACAAGATTATAAGCTTGAAATATTTTCTCATACATAATACATATTCAA
Organism: Calyptomena viridis; assembly: GCA_013390005.1. Taxonomy (NCBI): domain Eukaryota; kingdom Metazoa; phylum Chordata; class Aves; order Passeriformes; family Eurylaimidae; genus Calyptomena; species Calyptomena viridis. The sequence continues at coordinate 176,817 of WEIV01006684.1, forward strand.
TACTCAGTCATTTTATTTTCACTGAAGAATGGTAGAATTTCAATACTCATTGGTTATATCTCTTTATAAGGGTCTTCAGCAGTAATTTCTCCTCTAAAATCTATCAAAATAATAGATGAGACCATATCAAGTTCTATTTAGTAGCCATGATTTGCACACCTACAGTACTCAGGAGATGCAAACATTTCCTGTCAGAATAAAGCAATGTGAAAAACCTGAGCTAATTTATTTGGGCTTTAGACAGCTGTGGGTGAGAACATGGTCAGGATTTGAAATCATGCCAGCAGGATCTTACTCTTCAAAGAGATGCTCCAGTATTCTATTAGGAAGGTCACATATCTCACATCATCATTTGATGGGAACCTGGTCAGAAGTCTCTTCCCCTCCTGCTACAGCTGTCCCTGTGAAATAGCAAACATGTTTTCTGGTCATTGTGTGCTCTGTGAATTATACTTCTAAAAGCTTATTTACACTAAATTTAGGGTCCATTTTCTTAATTCAAAAAACACGGAGATTGAAACAAATCGTGTTTGTTAAAACCCCCCTAACCCTCAGTGTGGTACGAATATGATTTTTTTTTTAATAATTTCAAAATGTTAAACTAATTTTACAAATAAAAAATAAAAACCCAAAGGCAAGAGATTCTTCTTTATCAATCCTTTACTTTTGAAAATATATATAAAAATTTCAAGATTGCATTTTTTCCTATTGGGCATAAAAGTGAGACTACCTAGAAAGCTACAGGTGGAAGAATCCATGTTTGTGCTGGTGAAACTCAGAAGGCTTGGTATGTCAACCTTGAAAAGACAGTGAGGGCCTGCAGCAGGGCCTGGGCTCAGCAGTGGCTCAGTGCAGCATCTGAAGGTCAGGCACCAGCTCCAAGGCTGGAACTCACCACACTGAAGCCGGTGCTCTGCAGGAAAGGGCGACTAAATCAGCCTCTGGAGGAGACTCAAACAGGGCACCCCTGGGATTCAGAGCCCAAGTTCACTTCTGGTGCCTGGTTGCCTACACATGCACAGAAGGGGAATGTGCATCCAGGTTATATTTTGCAAGAACTGCCCAAAAAAGGTACAGTGCATATTTTTTGCTTGTGGTGTGATTTGACACATGACACGCCACAGCAACATTCCAGGGCAAAGAATGTGATCCCAGTACATACCTGATATAATTAAGGATGTATGACTTAAGTACCGGCTCATGGCTGTGGCCTGAAGTGATACCATTGGACTGAGATACAACATTGTGGTGTTGCTTCCCATCTAGGGAATTGCAATATGTGCTAAAAATACTGTTCGGTACGTGGAAATGCAGAGTATTATCGCATGCAAAGCAGGGCATGGAATGTCAGTCCCAGTAGAAGTCACCACAGCAGAGGAAAAATGTAGCATTGGACATTTTAAGGTAAGCCAGTTTGTGTTGCTAGCAAGATAAGCTGAGGCTGGGTTGACATTCTTTATCCCTCTCTCCCCTCTGTCCCTTGCACGATGAGAAATGATCTGTTTGGAAGTGAGTCATAGCTAAATAAAACATGCATAGGTAATCATTTGCACCATATTAGGCATCAATTTTCCACAACACATCATACCTATGTAGCTACTGCAGATGTTGTTTTCCTCCCTGTGTTTTGCCATGGGGAGATGCATTTATTTTTAAGCTGTGTTTAAAAGTCACTCATGTCTAGGGAAACATGAAGGGGATGCTTGACACAAAAGGACCTCATCGTCTCTCCAAACCCACTCTGTGCCTGGGCTCTGCTATCCCAACTCTGGGTGGCACACCATGACTGTGGTTTAAGAGAGCATCCAGGAAAGAAGATTTGTTCTGACAGTCTTTTTAGAAAAAGTACCCAAGTCCTCTCTGAAATTTTGGTTACATCTGCTGAATTATTTAAATGTATACATCCAGGTTCTCTAATCATAGAATCAGAAGAGGGGGAGCAGAGAAATTTATACACTGAGTTACTTGTGAAGGACAATAAAGTAATAAAAAAAATGTTCAGGATAAATAACAAATTAACTAAAGTGATTTAATTTCAGCCTTAGAGAGCTGTAGAGCCAACCCCTGCCCATTTTACCCATGTAGTTTCATTAACAACAATCTGCTTCTTAGTAAATTGCCAGTTATAGTAAAAACAAATATCTTCTTCTTTTGCTTCTCTGTTGCTATGCATTTTAATAATTCCAGTCCTACTCATTAAAACTTGTGCTTTCATACTCCCATGTTGTAAATTACTCTTCACATTACTGTTAAACTGCTCCATCTCCCTTTTCTGTCTAAGTGTCATTACAGCATCCACGGAAGAGGTGGAGGAAAAGTAACTACAACCAGAACAGGTGCAAGAGCAGGATGATGCAACCGTCTGCTCCCTCTGCCCACAGGAGCACTGCGGCACCTCGGGGCCATGAGTGTGGATCCAGAGAGTGGCACTGAGTGACTTCCATGCCAAAATGTTGACAACATCTGATATGTGTAAGAGGGATGCTGCGTGCCCAGAACTGGCTGTCTTGTGGAACATAATACCATGCAAACACCAGCGAGGTTACGTTTGCGCGTGGTAGGCATTTATTTGCCATAAAAACAGATGTACCTTATAATTGCACCTAAAAGGTGCACTCCTAAAGTGAACAATCCAAAACCTGTACAAAGATAAAGGTTTTTGAACTTTAATAATTCATTTAGAAAAATTGGTGTCCGTTTTTTTATGCTGTAAGTACCAATTTTAGTAAAGTACTGGGTGACACCTATGAAGGGGTTTTTTTAGTATTTTTTGTCACATTTTTATGTTTATAATGACTCTATGCTATGAGGAAAAATGGGTGACTTAGAGCACCAAATTTGCTTTAGAAGAGTTGTTTGTTCTTTTCTTTTATAGTGTTTATGAAGTAGTTAAGGTTATTCAGGAGAATCATGATCTTTAATGTGCACATGTACAATACTTATTCTGCGAAAACAAGTCAGCAGAATTTTGCATGGAGCTGTGGGTAGCTTTCCTGAGCAATGGTACATTTGGCTGGCATTCTTTTATTCTGCCCATGAGAAGTGACACACCAGAAGACTCCCTTTGTGCCCATTTATCTCAGGAGCATTACTGACAGGGCAACTGGCTCAGTGCTGCAACAGCTCTGGAGGGAGAAATTTCACTTTACTGGCCCTATGAAAGGGGAAAATTGAGGTAAAATAATATGAATTTGGATTTTTATCCACACATCCAATAGGTACACTTTAGAAGCTAGCAGAGTTCTGTACAGACATTATTCATCCCTGTTTCTGGAGCCCCTAAATCTGTCATGCTGAAAGGACAGAACTGGAATAAAAAGGCAGGCCCAAAGACAGCTGGCAATCTGTGTGTGATATAACAGATCATAAATGAGTGTTAATGGATGGAAATAAGGAAATAACTGTTACTCTTCAGCCTTCTGAAGAATTGGTATACAAGGAAGGTGAGAGAGGGTAAAAACTTCCTGTTTTCTAACAAAAATGTTGTTTCTAAATAGGACTTTCCTCAGTGTCATTTTACAGTGTAGTTGGAGATTCATACACTAAATACACTGATGGGTATTTAGTGAGTTTGAAGTATTTCATCTTATACTTTGTGCATGTTTGATGAACTATTGTGGGACCTTCTCGGTTGGCTACAAAAGAGGCTTTATGGGGCACTTAGTGCCATGGTCTAGTTAACAGGGTGGTGTTAGGTCAAAGGTTGGACTTGATGATCTCAGAGGTCTTTTTCAGCTTAACTGATTCTGTGATTCTGTGTGAGGGTTCCCTAAACCTTAGGGGTCTGTCCTGTGGCTGAATCTGCTCCCACCAGAGTTCAGCATCGTGGTCATGCTCTGCAGCCAGAAATTGTGGTCATGCTCTGCACCTCTGGCTCTGGTGTAGGTTTATCAAGAGAATAAGCCAGAGACCAGGCCACTGCCAGTGTCCATGGGTCATGGCAAGTGTATTTCAAGCAGAAAAAAAGTCACTTGCATCTTTGCAGTACAAGTAAGACTTATTAATGGTAACAGACAACTAAAAACACAGGTCAAGGACACAAGAAGTCCTTGACTCGGTAGTTTTCCATTTGCTCATAAGGCAAATGTCTCCAATGACTATCTGTTCTCTTGGCTCATTCTAGTCTTGTGGGCAAAGCACTAACTGTGATGAACTCAGTTCATCAGCTCACATGATAAGTCAGACTCCAGACTCCCAGAATGTGGGTGAAACTCCACTGATGGCATTTCCTTTAGAGTTACAGCACTGTGCCCTTTTTTCTCTGCTGTATAAACTTAGGACCATTTAATCTAAGGCATTCTGCTTAAGACTGGTTGGCACAGTGCTGAAAGATGATTGAAAAAAGAGAGAACTGAGTGATAGGAAGTGAAGCCAAACTGTAAGTGCTGTGAACCTTGTTTTCCTTTTCAAAATAGAACTAAACATATGTGATCTAATTTAAAATGTCAGAATGTTTTTGAAATATATATATGTATAATGTTTCATTTTAGTAAGAAGAAATGCTGAAAACCTTTTTACTACCAAGCAGATGTGGATGACATTGGCTGGCAGCCTGTTTCAACACAGTAGTACAAAGAGATTTTTCCCAAACATTGCCACAGTAAATGCTTTTTTTCTTTTAAGATCTTACTACTATAAACTCAGTCAACTGAGAAGAATTTCTCATGTTTTGGGTAGTAATAAATCTTCCACAATAGTGTTAACCAACACCTCAGGCAGTTTTGCTGATTGATATTACTCTATATCCCACAATATCAATTGCTGAAAGAGAAGGGGCTTCAAACATTTCCTTACTAGTTTTGGTCAGCATCATATGACTACATGAGAGAAATAGCAAGGGATTCATCAGTAATAGCAGCAAGCTACATTTCAGGTTTTGAGTTAAAAAAGAACACATAACCAAAACAACTTTTTCTTCCCCATTCCTCCTCCTTATTCCCATCTAACTGTTCAACAGACTTTGTGAGAAGTCTTAGAATAATTTCTCTTTTCAAGGCTTCTAATTTAAATGACTTACTAGAAATGAATATTTCATGGCATATCAAGACTCTGATCTTCAAAGCTTCATCTCTTTAGTGCTAATTATTTCAACAAGACCAATACTAAAGGCGAATCTTGCACTTTTCTATATTGTCTGCATTAACACTATTAAACTAACTTCATCTAACAGTTAAAGTTCTAAATTCTGGTATTTCCTCATTTTTACTTCTTAGTGTGTCCCATATAAAGAAGCAACACAGTTTGAAAAGGCATGGGGTTTGGAAACCCCACAGTTAACCAGTTATGGCCCCATTAGTAAAAAAAGAAGCAAGACTTCAAACATTTAATTCTTAATTTCCTTTCTCTTCAAAGAGAAAAGGAAAAGGAAAAAAGCCAAAGCCACCTTTGACTTCTATGCTGGAAATTCCCATAGCAGTACCCATAAACAAATTAATCTTTAGCCCTCCAGGTCAGTTGGAAATCATATGCATTCCTGAGCAAGAAAGCAAGGTATGTTTAGACACCTATATGGAATGAAAAAAGTTTTCACTTTGGAGTAAGTACTTTCTACTAGACCTTGCTTCTCTTGTCACAGTAATAAAAAGCAAAACAAATCAAACCAATCAACCCTCCATCTGTATTCCTTTCACAATCTTGTGGGCCCAAAGGTAATAAAATAACCCCCCAAGCTCAACACTTACATCATTTGATCAAATGGAAAGACATGCAGCACAAAGCTGGAAAGCTTTTCCACGTACCTTCGCCAACGTCAAGACAACCTGGCATACAGCCTGTCACCTGGGGTGTCAGCATTTCAGATACACTTTCGGAGGCTCTTGCCACAGTCCTTTCATGCACTGTGTACACTGAGGAAAATACATGTAAGGCAAAGTTCAGGCTCTTCATCTCACTCTTTGAAGTTCCCTCTTCTTCCTTTACTCATACCCAACATTCAGCAGCCCATTTCTGATTAGCTGTAATTTGCAGTCTTCCTCTGTCCTGGCTTCTGCCTGACTCTTGAAGTCTGGCTGAGCATCCAGGTGGACCCTCACATCGAGAACCTGAATAACAAAAGCCACTGGGAATGGGCTACAAGAGATTAGCATGGGACAGGGCTCATGGGGGCATTCCCTCTCTCTTGCTGGTATAATCCTCCAGGTGAGAGCAATAGGGTCAGATGTGCTGCTAGAGCAGCATAAACCAAGACCACAGCAGCCAAAGAGCAGTGAATGCTGGGAGTATGGGGCAATAATTCCTCCAGTCTACTCTTTGTGTCACTGAGCAGCCCAAATGTGGGGCAATACCTCAAAGGAGGAAAGAACCAGAGTTCAAACTTCTGCTGTTTGTCCTCCAACCTCTAAACTGAACAGCCTAGATCAATTTTGACTTTCTAAAACTGGTATTACAAGTGTGAGACTTCACTGCTGTAAATACTCAGAGCAGCTTTTCCCTCAATACTTACATATGGCCTTTTGTCATCCACTCTAAGTTTTCTGATGGAGAACTTTGCATGCCCTTATCCATTCCCACTGCCAGTCTCCCAAGTACACAGCATCCAGTAATTTGACATATGAAACTAACAGTTCAATTCCACTTTTATGCAGTGCAGATTTCTGTAAGGATGGAGTTATTATCACAAACGAACATGCTGTTTATTTTCAGACGCTACAGGTTGGACAAGTTGATTAGTTTCAGATGTGGATCTTAACTAACTTCCATTCTTTGAGTATTACAAGACTTTGGCCTCTTAAATATTTAGTAAACACAATGAAACAATAAACTAAATGAGAAGAAATGTAGAATTAGCTTGGCATTTGAACTGAAATTTTATTGTATCATTTAGCAAACATAAGGATAAGCTTGTAATGTTTTTCTTTTGAAGCAGCAAAACAACTAGGATGATTTGAGGACCCATCTGTAGATGGCCATTGAGGTGCAAACTTAATGTTTGTTTGAATGAAGCATCCTGGCATACACAGGTGGTCTTCAAACGCCAAGGATTGCTTCTCTATTTTGCATCACAAAATATTTGCAGCAGTCCTACAGCATTTGGCAACACTGTTTATGATCAAGAGCCAGATTGTGATATTTGTGTTCACTGTGATTTAGCATTTACCCAAGATTCCCTTCCCAAATTCCCCCCCCTTTTATCCCACTTCTGTTGGGCTTGTAATCATATAAACTATAAGTACTATTGTACATCTGTCAGGTAGTCACCCTGTTGGAACTGTCAGAATCTCACTGGGCTGATAAGTCACAGTCCAATAGATGCTGCCAGACATAAGAAGGACATCCACCAATGTCAGGGAAGCTCTTTGTGAAGAATGATGCTGCTCAGAGGGAATATGGGTATCTCACAGTTGATGTGCTTGCTGGGAATGGGGAAGTAAAGGGAACAATAACAGGCAGAGATATTAAAAAGCCTTTATGTATATTTAAATACTTATTTTGGAATTGTGAAATACAGGAAAATAGGGAACATAAATATATTAATTCAACAAAAACTAGATTAATAGAAATGATTCCTCACATAAAAGCAAAAGCACTATGATAAAAAAGTATATATATTCCAGCAGAAAATCCATCACTATTTACCTCTTTCTGTTAATACAATCATAGTTTAGGCTAAATCCACCATAAAACTTAAATGAATCAGAAAGGGAGTATTCTGTTTTGCAACTGTTAAAAACAATTGAATATGATAATAAATTCACCACAGATTTTGTCAGTAAGTCCCTGCTCCTTGAAAATCCTATGTACATGCTTTCTACTCTTTTGTAATGGGGACTTTAAAAAGTCATTAATTTGGCTTAGTTTGCATGGGAATGATGCAATCTGGACAATGTGGAGAGCAGGATTTGAAAGACATTGTTTGCAAGGCTGTGCTGTGGGATAGCAGCACTTCAATCTGGCAAATGCCTGAATGTGCACTCACTGTGGGAAAGACTGGAATAAACAAGGAAAATAAAGTGATATTGATCACTCAGCTGCAATTACAAAGTCTTACCTGGCACATGGCAGAGTTTTTGGATAGGCTAAGAATATACCAGTGTTGTACATCAATAGAAACCCCAGGATAGATCTGGTACTGGACAGAAATAATTCTCACTTCATCTGCAATGCTTAGCAAATAAATATATTTCACTAATGTCTCTTTAATCAGATTCAGAACTAAAATAATTCTTCCTTTAGTTAAACTGGAATAAAGAATACTCTAAAAGCATAAACAACTGATAAGGCATGAATAAAATTACTTCCATTTGTATGAGATTATTATAAATTGGATTTCTCTTTTAGACAAACAGTACTGTAAACAAATACAGAATCCAGTTTATTAACTGAAATTGGCTGGATTACAGTTTCAAAATTAGATGCACATGTTGGCATTTATCATGCTTCACTATAGTTAGGCCTCTGAAAAACATACATTTTTTTTCCTGTAGAAATTGTAGCCTTTTTATCTTGCTGTACTAGAAGATTTTGAGAGTATCTTTTCCAAATGTATATACTAGCCTGACTTCTGAATCCATATTTGAACATGAGAGGGCAGATCTAGATTCCACCAGTTACATGGGCTAGGGTAGAAGTTAGGAAGGTCTTCCATCCAGCTGGGGCATATCAGAGAGGGGGATTAGGTATAAAGAGTTCAGTGGTTATCATGTTTGCCTATAGCCTGTGCCACTCAGGGTATGAGACCAAGAGAGGCATTGCTTGGTTCAACTAGGAGAAGAGCTGTGTCAGTGCTTTGTTTTATCGGGGCTATTTTATCTTGCAGGATGGTTGTTCTTATGTTCTGGTCTGTAAAATGTAGCAAAACAGACCTTCCCTCCTTCCCACAGATGTTATTAGGGGAATTTGAACTGCCAGGCTCTTAGGCAGTAGTTGCCAAAGAAAGGTAGATTATATTTTTGTTAGTTTTTTTAGTATAGCTTTAAAAGAAAAAGTTTCTCTGCTTGGTATAAAGAGAGAAACCTTATGAACAACAACAGCCTGGTGTTCAAGGTGCTTGTGGGATGTCCAGGCCAAGTTCTTGTTCCCTGTCAGGCAGAGCCCTTGCTTTGCTCTAGGTCTGCTGCCTTGCTGCTGAATAAGCCTTAACACAAGGCTGCTGGCTATTCTGGAGCAAGTCTCTCTGAGAGTGACTAGGAATATGTCTGAAGAGATCATTAGAGGGGATTCTTCTTTCTTACAATACAAGAACTTTGCAACTGTAAGTGCAGCAACTGTAGGGGAAAAGAAAGAGAAAATCCAGACCCCAAATCTCTGCTTCAAGCTCATTACAATTTCCAGCATATTCAAGCAACAATGACAAAGACATTATTGGAGTAATAATTTTGGTGCTGTTAGTCCCATCCAGGCATAGCTAACACATAAGCAGTACTGACAGCTCACAGTTAAATGAGTTAGAAGCACATGAACTTAAAATGTCAAGTTTAGAAGATAAAGGAACTCTGGCCTCATCTAAGATTCATATGCAGCAGCTCCCCAAGTAGAGAAGTGACAGAGTCCAAGCATTATTTACTTCAACCCAAATTTACCACCTTTCCGGTGTGAAGGATTCCCCCAGTGAAGGAGCTATGTAGGTCCTGTCCCTCCTTCCAGCACAGCAGAGGCAAAGATGGCCAGGTGATGGGTTAACTTCATGTACTGAACTTCAAGCTTCATCAGAGGTGTATCAAGACCTCACTTTGCTTGAGAAGCCTGGGATAAAATTACATCAGATGCCATACGAGTCTTCAGCTGCCTTGAGCTGCCCTGTGACAGGAAAGCTTTTTTCCCTGTCTTATGTTACAGAAAACCCCAGATTTCAAACAATATGGAAAAAAGGAAGAGTTAAAATTGAGAACTACATAAATCTTACTAGAGAAAATTCAGTTTAAATTACATGAGATGGAAGTATGTCCTGAAAACTCTCCAAAGGGTCTTAAAAATGCAGTAGGGTGAGAAAGATACCATCCAACTAGTCCTCTAGTCCTACCCACCAAAATGAGCACGCTAAATAGCAAATAATCAGTTAAGGAGGGATCAAAAAGCATGGAGGAAAAATTGAGCAAAGGACTAAGCGAAGCCATCATTCCCACCTTTCTCAGTGTTTCATTTAATTTTACTAAGCCAAACATTGTTTTCTTGTAAAATGAAAGCTAGCCTTGCCCTGTTTTGTTGATCTTTTTACATCAGCTACCTGCTCAGACAAGCAGAAAATTTCAGAAAAATCCTTGTAACAGGCTCTTTTTTCTTTTACTGTAAGGCTGAACATATGGATGAGGCATTTGTTTTTTGGAAGAATGATTAAAGCATTTTTGCTCTGCCTCCGTGTCTGTGGCTGTTAATTGGTGACAGCAATTAAAAATTATTGCCTTGTAAATGTTCTTCTGTTACCAGCCTAGGTCATATATTGGAGGCAGGCAAAGGTGAGCAGAGCCCGGGCCGTCAGTGGATTTCTCAGGCTGGCAGCCAACACTAGCACTATTGCTGCTATGTCTTTATTCCTGTGATGGACACGCACTGCAGCAGGGACCCACCAGCTCTGCAGCAGGAGTGGTGGCACGTGTCTCATACCACAGCAGCTCCAAAGGGCTAACGTGACTGGTTTTACTTTCATGTTCCCATCTTTGCTGCGTGTTGGGCTAAGCCACCAGCCAGCTAATGGCTTTATCAGCCACCTGCAGAGGATTAGGTGGACAACCCTTGACTAAGGTTTCACAGCAAGCCCAGGCAGTGGCAGTGGCTCTGGCATGTGGGGAGCTGAACTGCAGGGCCCCAGCAAAGATCAGACTGCATTTGTGCACCCAGGCTTTACAAAACAGCCATCTGTCACTGTACAGCCACAGGGGACTTGGATGGGTTTTGGCAGCTGGATCCAGTCCCCATATGCAATACAGTCTAGATGGGACCAAACAGTAACTGAACTGTTACAAGGCAGTTATGGAGACCTGGGGAACTGCTCCTGAGACACAGACCATCCATCACAGCAACCCCCATGCCAAGAACTGCAGCAATGCAAGGGGAGAAACATTCATCTTATTACCTAGAAGATAGTTCTGTGGTTCATACAGTAAGGAAGTTATTATTATCAGCAAATCTATCCCTTTCAGACATAAAATTTGCAGCCAGGTTTCTGATAATGTAGAAATCATATCAGGGATGAACATCATCATACCTTTTTTTATCCTGTTGTTCTGGAGGTGTTTCCAAATTTGAAGGCCTTTCTTTGGGGAAAACAGCTAAGTTGCCAGGTGACAATAAGGTTGAACAGATAAAAATGAACAGAGAGGATCACAAATCTATCTTATGCTAGATATTTCTGTATTATTCAGGGATGTTTAGATTTTGATTTTTATATTTTCTAACGCTTGACTTCCATTATGACAGGAATAATACTACTGTAATTTGGTCAACTCTAGCAGCCATTACTTTCAATAAAACCAATGGAAACAAGATCAGATGCAGATCTATTCATAGCAAAGCCAAATGACCAACCAACCCAAACAAACGCCCAAATCTGTAACTTATAAAGCACTTTCTGTGATGCACCTCATGCACAGCTCCATGGGAACCACAAGGGAGTATATTAAATCCTTTGCAAGGCCAAAGAAGGCAAGTAGCAGATGGAAGACACTTTATAGTGGATCTACTCTAAGTCACTAAAACTTTATCAGCTCTTTGAGATGTCTTCTGGTTTTCTGACTATAGTCTGCTCTTTTTGGAGCAAAACACAAGCACTCTCAAATCAAAACATTTTTTCTAATCAACATTGCAGAAAACTAAAAAAAAAATCTGTTCTCCCTCACAGAGTTAAGGGAAAGCTCACAACAAGGAACTGAAAACCAATATGCTGCTTTTGTACAGAAATTCCAAGAAAAGAGGAGTGGGAAAGCAACTATAATGAACAATCAAGGAATAGTCTTTAAGAAGGATGAAATGTTAGACAGTTTTCAATCTTATTTTAAGCAGATATAATTGTAAAAACAGCTATAAAGAGCTTTGTTAGTGTTACAAGTGTAACTAGAAGCAGAATTCTGTGACAGTAATGAAGCTGCTACTGCAAATATTTTAAAATGCAGAAATAAGCTTTTTATAACTAATAAAAACATACATGTTTAAATAAATAGCACATTATCTAGGTCAGCATTATGTTTCACCTCTGATTTCCTTTTTTTCACACCCCCTGCACACTTCTTTCTTGCCAAAAGCTATAATCCTTGAGAGAGAAGGTAGTCATGATCTGCACAAGTGTAATAGTCTAAACATGCCTTTTTCCTTATTAAGACGTAAGAATTTAATGATTTACAAAACATCTCTGCTTAAGCCTTCTTTCGGCTTTTATTAATTAAAAGTACATGTCTTTGATAAAAAGTGGAATCTCTGTGAGGCAAGAGGCATTGACTTCTCAAATATATTTAACAGAGAGCAATGTAGTACATGAAAATTAGGGCTCTTCTATGCTGCTCAGCTCTTTGGTAGCATAAATTTAGAAAGTGTTAAAAGGTCTAATGCCTATAAAAGTTATGCATGTTACAGCAAGCCAAAAAAAGGGAGATGATGCATTCTCTCAGGAATCTGTCTAAGGAAGTTATGGGTGTAACTGCTGTGCTCTTTGGCTTTGGTGAAAGTCTAGAGCAGGAAGTGTTGTGGGATGTCCCTAGGGAAACTTACAGAAACAATAGCTATAAAGTAAGTGGGAAACCTAGGTAAGAGAACTGATACAAATCCTTAGGAGAAATTAATCTCCTATTGGACCGTCTGGAAGAGTAGTATCTTCCTCCTGGAATTAACAGTTTATTGCAGAAAAACAAATGAAATGCTATATTAATGATGGATTTCCCCAGAGCAGTTACTGAGACTTCTCACTGGGAGAAGAAATTAGAGGAATTTTCTTTTTTTATTCTGATATTTTGTTAGATATAGCTGTAACAGGAATTTAGACAACAGAAAGAATTTCTAAGCCACTTGGGGAACTTGTTACCATTTTGTCATTTATACAAAATGAGTGGGACTCAATGCAGTGGAACTCCAAATCTTGGCCTCCTCACAACTGGCCACAGAGCCTGAGGTGGTGCTGTGAAAGTCTACATTTACTACTGGAAAGAGCCATTACTGACAAATGTGGTCTCAGAAAATGCTCAAAGTAGTCATGTGTCTGACTTTTTCTAAAAGCAGAAGTTACCTCGTGAAGTCTATTCTGGAACAATACTGTCAGTTGTTTTCTGAGTATTCAGAAAGTCCTGGTTTGTTTGCAAAATTAGGGCAGAGAACAAATAAAAGGAAATTGTCAGCTTCGGCAAAAAAAACCATCTATTTGAAGCTGCCGGCAAACATCAGGATACCTTCTTGCCTGAACATTTTGGGCCAGACTACATCAAACCATAGAAATCAGAGTAAAGTCCAACAAGGCTATTTTGCCCTTTCCCAGTAACCAACTGTCCGACTGTGCTCAGCTGCCCCATGGTCCAACTGCAGAAGGGTGTGAGTGCCCAGCTGCAGGTACACATTTTAAATGCAGCTTCAGTGTCTGCAAATGGAGACCAACACCTTCACTTGCTTAAAGCAGTCAGCTCTGCTCCATATTGAAAAAATGCATTAACATGCTATGTTTCTTTAAGGAAATGGGTGACTAGAGTTAGCCTTATTGAAGCTGTTTCTTCTGCTGCAACTTTTAAAATTATAGAATTTATTGGTGTAAAAAGCCAGACAAGTTCCTAATGCCAAAGTTACATTGCCCACTGGTTTATATCTGTGTTTACTTGGCAGCACCATTCAAGTCCCAGTGCTGACTGTTCCAAGTAGTCTTAAAAGTAATTCTTGATAATATTGCAGTAGTTCCCCAGGAAGTTCCCACATGAAAAAAAAAAAAAAAGCACTGCTGACAGATTGAGAAGGGAAGAGGCTCAGGTAGAAATTCTCCCTCTGGCATACACATCTTTAGGATTTGATGTGGACCTAAACATGTGAAGAATATAGCTTTCACCCACAGATGGCGACGAACACAGTCTGTGCCTTCCCAAGATAGAAAACTGCATATTTAGACTCTAACAGAAGAGTTTAGATGCGTTTAGAAATGCCAACATACAGCTTAAAGAAAGGGGCTCTAGTATATGTTAAAACAGGATAGTCAGTTTGGCATGAAAAAGGTGAGAGCCAGATTGGTATCCACCCATTCATCAGGCTCTGAGCAACCCAGGAAAGCACAGGCTCTAAGAAAACTGCCTCATCCTAATAAGGCAGAGCTGTCTGCTGGCGACATAGTCGGGATGCCTTCTATGTGAACTAATGCAAACCATCGGGAGAGCAGCTTCTGCGCGGCTCAGGAGCCGCGTCATCTTTCCATCAATAACCAAGTGCGATCATCTTTGCAGGATTATTCGTGCTGAGCTGCACACAAATGCTTTGCTCGTATGCATGCTGCATGAAAACCTTGTTACAAGAAAAGCCACTTACCCATGTCCCAGGTTACCCTCTGCACCTCCTTCAACATGAAGGCCCAGTGAAAATAAAACAGTCATCATGACTGAATAATAAGCATTTTTTTCTGCACAGGGAATATAAAATGATAGCAAATATTTTATTTATTTTCTTTGGTTCCACAGTAAAATTATATTGCTTCTTTGTTCGACTTTCAGAACCTTCCTTTGTTTAGATTTAACTTGATATGACTGAATCCTTTAGAAATAATAGATGTGCTTTGGAACAGCTCAGAAGGGCATCTAACCGAACAGCCATGCTCCTGCCTATTTCTGAGTGGAGTTGGAAGGGTGTCTGCTGCTTATTTTTTGCTGCTCACTTATTTTGAAGAAATGTCTTTATTTCTTGATGTATTTATAACACTCATATCCACTACTTTAATGCATTTCAGGGAGAGCCAGACCTTCCTACTGATGTCAAAACAAGGCCAATAACAATTTTTAGGTTTTAAAGCAGGCTCTGTGGCTGTGCAGGAAGGAGGAGATTTTGCATTACAAGCACACAGAAGAAACCACCTGCAAAAATCTGGCCTTCTAACCCCCCTCCATGCCCTCCTTCCAGATTTCTTACTAGAATGGGCTTTTAAAGGCTTTAAAGAGAAAGAATTGTGGTGAGGGAAGGAGAATGTGCTGTGGCACTCTTGAGTGAATAAACAGTTCAATTGAAAAGATTTTATTTAAACACAGATGTTTATCTTGGAACAGAAGAAAGCACAAGCTTATTCAACTCGCATTTTATGAGGTGGTTTGGTTTTGTTTATCATGATTGTGGCTCCCTAAATTTGAACTACAATTAATTTTCAGTTTGGAGGAGGTGCTCTCACTTGCTCATCAATTACTCAGGAAATGAAGGTAACCCTGATGTTCACACTCAGAGAGGAACCTTCACCACAAATGTCCCAGTTAGTGTAAGTTGCTGCTTTATAGCGAACTTCTGCAAGAGCACAAGATATTCAAGAGGCATATCAGACCAAGAATAAGTACACTTCCACACTAATAAAGAAGAAAAGGAGTTGAAATTTTGAAAGGTACTTCTAAAAGCCCTCAAAATTAATATATATACACAACACCAAGGAAAATGACAATATATCTCTTTGACATGCCATCTCCTACAGACATGCCTTTTCTCTGCCAACAAACCACACATCAGACTCTACCTATGACAGGAGTGAAGCTAGGTCTGACTAGAGATCTACAATTCACTTACAACCTATTTCATTAACAATTCTTTAATAGTTTTAAATTCCTAATCATATGGTTTAGACAGTGGGCAACTTCCCTGCATGAGTTATGGCTTCCACTTCAAATTTCCACATTTGAGTAAGTGGACAGACCCAGTAATTTGAACTTGTAGGCTTTGGAACAGTTCATCTCTATTGGAGCAACAGAGAGGGGGATTGCAAAACACTCAGCAAAGAGACCAAAAATGTGAGCAAGCATAGACCACTGGTATGGCAGAGTGCCACTGTAACATCATCAGTGTGCCCTGCCGACCCATTTTAAGTATATGTATAGTCAGTATAGAAACCCATCTGAAATTTTCCAGAAAACAGTTTCCACGACTGACATCTTCTACAGGTCAAAAAAAAAAAAAAAAAGCTTATTACCTCATCCCTCTGTCCCAAGCAGACAGGACAAGAACAAATGCTAACGTAACACAAGACAGAAATTGTCATTTATGGCCACTTCTGCATTTTTCTCCTTTAGATAAAGGATTTCTTTCCTCTGCAACAGAATCTCTCAACACACACCAAACAAAAATGACGTGTTTCAGTGCTATTACTCAGCACTATGTACCCAAGCACCTACGGCTGAGAAAGCTATTCAGTTACTAAACCAAATTTGGAACCTCTTTCTGCTTACCCTGAAGAAATGCTCTGTCATCACTCCACTGCTTATGCTCTTGTTCTGCCATCCATAGAAAGTCTGGTGACTCAGAAATGCCCAGTCTTGGGGAAAAGAAAATGGAAGACACTAGAAAATATAAGTACAAGAAAAGTCTCCTTAAACCAGGGAAGACTTTTTTTTTTTCCAAGATATTTTGAAGTGGCCTGGTCATAGAGGAAGAATTCTTTCCTTTTCCTCTGTGCTGCTTGAGTTGTCTAAGCATGGTCTGAGTCCAGACTGTGGCTGGGAAGGAGCTCACTCATCTTCAACTCACTTGTAATGCAGGTTTACTAGCCTGAACTCCTTCATTCTGATTGAGAAATAGTTCCTTCATTTCACTATTTTCTTTACGCCCTTAAGTTTCTCTGTGCTGTCTCCATGTGACTATAATGAAGGAATGGGGAGCCCAGTCCCAAGCAACCATTATGAGTATGTATTTCAACACTGTTGTGGTTAATTAAACTTGTCAGATAGCAATCCAGGAGGAGTGGATATATAGGTCCCTCAGGCATGTTGCATATTTTATCTTTGCCATATCACTAATTATAACCATGGTTATGATTAGAATGCTGAGATTCACGTCTTTACATCTCACTCTTTCCTTGCCTATCCTAACTTTCATTCCAGCCTCCTCTCTCTGGCTCCAACAGCAAAGAAAATTACTTCAATGACAGGGAATGACTGCCAATGCAGCAGGAGCGAGCCAATGCTGGTCCCTTTTCAGGAACATGTCCTGGGTGAGCATATCCAGACTAAAAAATCATTACCGCAAAACTTGCACATGCCCTAAAGCAGTTCCACTGAGTATCACTAAGTATTAATATGAACAGCACCTTCTTCACAAGCTTCTTGAACAGACAACCTTTAGATTAAATGGAGAAACTGGAAGCAGGTTTATAACTAGCTTTTCCGTGCACTGGAGGATATTTCTTACATTTGGTTGCACTATGAATACATAACCCCTTTAAATGCTCATTCTTTCAGACACCTGTTAGGGTCCTTGCAATGAGGGAATTCAGACCAACAGACCTGGAGTAACAACAGAAAAAAAAATTTTAAAAAAATTGAGAGAGACAAAAAAGGATACAAGGCAACATCAAAAAGGACTTATGCACGACTCAAGTCTCAAGTATCTGATCCTAGACTCTGTTTTGTTGGCTCCTAGCACTGGAGAAAGCTCAATTTTACAGATATCTACTTTTTCCACTTCCCAATGGTTGGGTGCCCTGAGCTGCACCACTTTATACATCCAGAACTGCCTCAGCTCAAGGAGAGTAGAGGAGCTCAGCATCCCAGTCTACTTCAACCTGCATTACACCTAGAACAGGGCTTTAGCTCAGCCCAGTGGTAGGAAACACTGGGGAAACACTGATTTCCAAGCTTCAGAGATGCAGACAGATGCCATGGCAGCTCATGTCTTCTGGTAGAAGAGAAGATGAGGTGGGGGTCCTCTCCATTAATTAATCTGATGCTTAGCTGCTTCTACCTTTGTCATTCGGTGAGAGCTTCATCCTCCATGAGGCAACACTCCCCATTCCAGCAGCAGAAGCCATGGCACTGGTCAGGGAAGCATTCACCAAGCTCAGGGCACTCCAGTGCAAGCAAGGAGTGCTGATTGCTCTGTCTGCTGCCAGAAATGCTTGCATACATTACTGTCTAAGTGCCAAACACAACTCATCTTGGGGGCAGGAACCATAGCTCACAATTCTCTTCCTAAGCAGGGAATTTCCCCTCACAATTCCCCTCTTCCTGCCCTACCCTAAACAGTAGCCCACAGCCCTACAGCTTTTTTGTTTCTTTGTATTAATGCTTGTTCTCATTTTAATTAATTTTGGTTTGGAAGAACACATTCAATAGTAGAGAAAGGTGTTCTCCCAGGATAAGTGGTTGCCTTGGAAATAGGACACATGGATTTGAATTCTCTCAAGTTGAGAAGGGAACCAAAGGTAAAGCCAATGCTTTCTCTGCAAGGGTAGTAACCACCCACTGCTATGGGAAAGGTGCACATCTGATACACACAGCAAGCCATACTCCACTCCTTGAAGGAATGGACCTTGGAAATGCCCTCAGGACAGACCCAGGACCAGGCTCCTGGAGGAAGGCTTTTCCCTGAAGCTTGAAGCCTGTAGTAGGATATTTTACTCAGGTAATTATCCAGGCAACTTCCTGCTGACCATATATACTTTTCATGTCCCTTTCCTCAGGCTTTCTGACTGATAATCTAAAATGTTGGGAAAAAAAAATCAGTTATTTTGTCTAAAAATATGGTATAGTAATAATGACGCTTTCTGGATTGAGCCAATACATACAAGTGCTGCACTTCCCTTACCGTTCAGGTGAAATGGTGTTACACCTCTTGGTTGAAAAGCCATTTTCACCTACAACTCTTTTTCAAGCAAAGTAGCATTAGGTCTGAGCTCCACAGGACTAGCCAAACTGAAAAAAGGTTGTCTCAGGGCATGATCTTTCTGAAAAAATGCCAACAGATATTCACACGCTGGACTTAGATCATTTGCTGAGTGCTTTAGGCTACTGTGAAGGTGTCAAATGAAGACCACTTCAGGCATCCATAGCAAAGGCCCAGGGGCCAACGAGACTGTGACCCTGCCCAACCTTTAAGCTCTACTATCTTGGGTGCTAAAGATCAAAAGCAACTGAAATAACAGTTGTCGTGTTACTCCATGCTATTTCAATACACAAGATATGCATTTCACTTCAGCTTTTCCTGTTCTTTAAGAAAAGCGCAATTTTAAAAACACCCCCCCAACCTATGAAATTAAATTGTATCTGTCCAAAAGCTAAGCTTGTTTTTTGCTATTTTCTGTTAATTTGTGTTAAGAGGATTTTTAGGAGTTCAACGTACCACCACTTATTAGCCTGTAATAATATTACACAGTGTAGTAAGAGATGCTGTCTTATTTTTCTTCTTGGATGAGGGTGAATAATTCAGCACTGCATGTTTCATAGTCTGAGTCATAAATGTTGAAATTGATTAGACAGAGGCATCAGAGCAGTCTCTCATTTTGCTTGCTTAAAGATCCTCTGAAATTCATTGAGACATCTACAATTCCCATGACACTTGGGCTTCTAACTTGAAACTTTTTATTTCCCCTTGCCACTGTCAGGACAGCAACTCCAAGGACACAATACATGTTCAGAAATCGCAAGAGCCCTTAAACCCCCAAATACTCTGAGAAGAGAGTGTGTGAGGAACATTGCTTAATCTGGCTTGCTTCCAGCAGTGAACAGGTATTACCAGTACAGAGGCATATGCTAATTCTCCATACTGTGTAACCTCACTGGCAGTGCAACTGGATCTCCCAAACCCTTTCTGCTCCAGGACAGACAAACCCACACTCCTTTAGCTCTCTTCTCCACTGTTATACACTCAGCCTCCTCCTCAGCCCCACATTTCAATGGCTCACCACTGAATATATTCATTTGTCAGTAACTGCACTTGATTAGGAACAAATATATATTGCTCATCTTCCTATCAGGATAAAACATAAATACACTAGTGTAAAATGAAAGACATTAAAGCCTTGTTTTTCTTCAAAACAGATGGGATTATGCTTCTTGCCTATGGAACCAATTGTGGTCCACTCTACAAGTCCTTTGTGCTCCTGTGGAAGACCATAGAGAACTGTAGTAAATCTACTACAGAAAATGCAGCAAATCCAGCCTTGTTTGATGTTGTTCTTCATACACCTATAACTGATTCAATCCTTTAAACCAAATCCAACACAATGCAAACTAATGTTTGCTATTTTAGTACAGAGATCAGAACTGATACTCATCTGACTTCCCTAAGATACCCCCAGTGGAGGAGCTACCAAACATATGGACACAGTCTAGCAGGAAGGGTGCAGCTCAAGGCACTGTGACAGGCATGAAAAGGCCACTAGCGACTCTGCTATGAATTCTGAATATGCTGACTCTGGAAAAAAGGTCAGTGAAAGACTAGGAATTTATAAACACTTTGGCCATTTAAACAATTGAGTTACATTACATTCAGTAGTGCAGATCTCCACCCACCTGTAAATAATGTGAAAATTTTCATTGCAATGCTCAATTATTTTCTCCTCTGCAAGCTGATGGAGGCTCTGGGGCAGATCAAAGGAGCTGATGGAACAACCTCAGCAGCCTGCTCATTAGACCACCTATATGACCTGGACTGCACAGAATTTTCTGCACAGAATGTTCTTCTTCCCCAACCCCAGAAGGCAAGTTAGAGTACATCCAATTAAGACATAGAGAAAGCTGCAGATAGAAGGAAATAACCTAATTCATATTTCTCTGGGACATGAGGGCAATACATCCATCTTTTTAAAGAAAACAGAACGAGGATAACAACGCTCTGCAGTCCAGGACCAGAAAATAACCCTTATGGTAAACAGAGAGTTCAAATATTATTCTTAGAAGGATCATCTTTTAAAGAGTTGCCAAAATGTTCATTGGCCAGAGCTAGTGCCCTCTGATTTGTAGGAAGTTGTGTTTTTTAAAAATATTTAGTCTTCTTGATAACCTTACAAAGGGTTATGCTACACACACGTCATTAAAGTTTCACAGCTCATTTTGTGCTTGTTTCACGTCTTGCAATCCTCCCTTTTTTGGTCATATTTGCAGCACTATATTTCAGTACCACTCTGATCAACTGGTTCCTTGTCATAACCTTCAGAATCACAGAATAGTCTAGTTTGGAAAAGACCTTTAAGATCATCAAGTTCAGCCATTATCCCAATACTGCCAACTCAACCACTACACCATGTCCTGGGTGCCACATCTACACCTTTTAAATACCTCCAGGGACAGTGACTCAAACACATCCCTGGGCAGCCTGTTCCAATGACTGACAACTCTTTCCATGGAGAAATGTTTCCTAATACCCAATCTAACCATCCCCTGTTACAACTTGAGTGCTATCACTAGTTTCCTGGGAGAACAGGCTGATTCCCACTTTGCCATAACCTCCTTTGCAGAGAGCAGTAAGCTTTCCCCTGAGCCTCCATTTCTTCAGGCTAAACACCTCCAGCTCTCTCAGCTGCTCTTCATCAGACCTGTGCTCCAGACTCTTCTCCAGCTCTGTTGCCCTCCTCTGGACACACTCCAGCACCTCAAAGTCTTTCTTGTAGTGAGGGCCCCAAAACTGAACACAGCACTCAGCGTGCAGCCTCACCACTGCTGGGTGCAGGGACTTACATCTTGGAAAAATCATACAGCAAAACCACTCCAGAGATAAGAGTTTTTAGATGGCTGGAAAACACTCATTGTCACAGATGAGACTTGGGAGATTTTAACTTGTTTTAATGCAACATGTATTCTCTCTGGCATCACTGGGGAAAGAAAATAACATTGGTATCAGACAATGATACACTGAAGTATTTTTAAAGGGCTGTATTCCACTGACTCCTGATTGTACAACAGATTTATGGAGAGGAGCATGGGCATGAGGCAAAGCAGTGCCCATCAAGAGGGAAGAGGAGGGCATGTGCTGCCATCAGGGCACACCCTGTCCCTCCCAGTGCTGTGCATCTGCTTTGCAAAGCCCCAGATACTTAGAGGGTTTCCTTTGCTTGCTGCATGCTTTTCCAAAAGAGGAGCATTACCGAAGTCAGAGATGTCTATACCACACAGTAAGGTGGCGAGGGATTTGCAGCGAAAACAAGTAACACTGTTGTAAACCTTTTATATCTTCCAGCTCAAGGTCTACAAATCATTTCCCAGCTGCTAGTGTACCCTCAGGGGCTCCCCCTGACGTGGCAGTCCCGAGCACTGTGGCTCTCACAGGGCTCCTGGAGTAGCTCCTCTCCAGTGCTGAGCTGTCTTGGTTTTAGCGCTGTCAGGGAACATTTCAGTTGCATCAGTGCAGAGCTATTCTGTTGCATGGGCAGCCTCCCAGGCTAATGCAGGAGTTTTAAAAGCTTACTTAGTAACTATCAGATTTCATATTGTTTCATCTATCACTTCCCATCCCAGTCTCAAGGCTGAGGACAAAAGCAATAATTTAACCTTACATGAATTTGCTGCTGGTTTCCTTTTCCCTTCCCCAGGATTTCCAGATAACAAGCATTACCACTTCCCTAGCAGGCACTCCAAGCCTACATCGACATAAAGCCAAGAGAGGCCATGGCATCTCTTCAGGAGGACAAGAGAAAATGAGACTCAAGACACCCACGAACTGATAGAAAGTAGAAACTATTCCAGTCTGCTCCTGGGTTTAAAGAGTCAGCTGCCAGGACAAAAGACTATGGAAAATGTCCTCTTACAAAGACTCACAGTAAATGGGAAAGGTCAGCAGTGACAAAGCTTCTAAAGAGACAGTAACTGTAGCTAATTAGATGGGCTGCTGCCTGGCTGTCTAAAACCCAAGGATTTGTCTGTGAGGTATTTTAAGTTTTTGGGGCCTCGCCACCCTTGTGTATTATGCTGAAGTAGTTCATACAACACAAAGAGATTTCCTTTGCCTTTATTATTCATACCTTAAATACATTATTGTGTTCTCCTTTAGGTGATTTTTTTCCCGAAAAAAAGTAGGTGAAGTTAGGTAAACGACAGAAATTCGAAATCCTACATGCCCAGCATTAATGGATACTTGTGAACTTAAACATATTATGCAGGTGGCAATTACATCTGTGCCATTTTTTTTCATTTGAAAAAAGCTTTAGCATTTGAAATGCTCCGTTCCAACATTTTTCTAATGGATTTTTTAGCTCAAAATTAAAAAAAATTCCTGTTAGGGGCATTTTAGCTTGTCATCTCCAAGTCAGCATCTTTCTTCCTTTCTTAGCACATCTCTATTCTTTCCCTGCTGGAGATAAGCTGGAGGATTTGCATGCTATTTTCTCACTGACTCATTTTCCAAATATGGCCATTTAACAAATATTATTTCTGCAGGCAGCCATCCCCTTCAGATCTTTCATAAAGGAAATTCATCAATAAAGTTAATTTTCCCTCCCCCTGGAGCAGCCACCCACCTCAGCAGATGTTCAGAAGCAGACTAAAACAAAGCCAGAAACCTACCTGGATCCAAACATCTCAGCTAAGGTTGAGATATACTTTATCTATATGAGGAAGCAATGCAAAGAGCAAGACTCTGTTCTGCTTCTTTAATTAGCTGACTGAAAGATTAATAAAGGGTACTGATGAGCTCTTGTCCATTCTCACTATGTTTAGGGTCAACCCACTTCTACTATAAATACTGGTTTTGTGTTGAAACGAATTCAAAGGTGACATTTACCCTAACTAGGTGTCCCCCGTGCACAGCACAAATTACTGCTGTTCTAAAACTGGCCCAGTGTGACACAGGAACCAGTCCCACTGCCTTGTTTCATCCCAGGAGGAGGTCCACACTGGAAAGGAAGGAGAGACTCACCTGGAGAGCCTGACAAAACCCTGCAGCTTATGTATGGATGCTACTGGGGAGACCCTCAAAACTACTTCAGTTGGGTCTTTTTTTGCAAACCTGGGGGGGAATAATAAATAATAGCATTGATGACAGGAAGCAAATACAGAACAGCACTCACTATACTTCTATTTATAATAAGGTAAATGACATTCAGTATTGAACATACTAATAATTGAACCTTGGGATCTAATCTACTCTGCTTTACATGAACCTGATGTTCATGGAGAAAGTCCAGACTTAAACTAAGAAAGCTCCGAGTAGGTTCTCCTCCAGAAGAGTCTTCTTGATAAGATAAGGTATCCAAATTCTTGCCACATGTAGTCTCCCTGACCCTAACACATTGGCAAAGGCAGCACAGAAGTTGGCCCCAGTTTAAATATCCACAGGAATCACTCTTTGGTAGAAGTGGCACAATATTTAGTGAGTGCATTAGCTTAGATAAACTTTGGAAGAAAACAGAAAAATGAACATTTAAATTTAATGTTGAAGAAAAAAGGAAAAAAATACAGGTGTTCTCAGCTTGTTAACAGCTGAAACAGGTCTCCACAGAGGCCAGAGGCTCAGGGGAAAAAAAACCAGCACTCAGTTATGGAGAAGAGTATTTATCGAGTGAAACATTCATTGTGAAATTACTCAGAATTGCAATATCACTGTAGAGCATTCCTCCTTGTAGTATGTAGAACATAATGTAAGAGAAGTGTGAAGAAACTGGGAACATCCATTCTAAACCCATGATATGAAATTAAAGCCAAGGGGAAAACACCATAAATAATGATAGGAAAGAGTACGAAAGGAGAAAATTATTTATCTACCTACTACTTGGATATTAGATTAATATAATGCATTCTTAACTGAGTACAGCTAACCAGGGCACTTGTAGAACAGTTCTACTCACATACCTAAAACAACCCTCCTGTCTCTACACCATCAAGAAGGGTCTCACTACCATGGACATGGCAGGGCACTATTTATGTTACAGGTGTCTCCAGTTAAGAGACAAAATTAGCCCATCTCCCAGTTTACCTCCTGGAAGTCTTCTGAGCTGAAAGACAGGGGATGCAAATCAACCTGGCCCCATAGGCCAGGGTACAGGGCAGGGCTGGGTGGGGGATGCTGCAGATGCCTCAGGAACCTGCTTATGAGTTTGTGCCACCTCATGCAGGTGAGATGGGAATTTTCCAGAGTAGGGGATACCCCATGCTCTGATGTTGTGCTAATAAGGAAGGAGTGGTTGAGTACAGCTTTGCATTTAGACCTTAGCAACTGCACGTACCTGTGGCTGCTGTTTTAGCAGCAGTTTCCATCCTGCTGACACGACGGGCACTGGGAGAGCTGGTTGCAAAGAAATTAATCAACATAATCTCAAGCAGAGCTGTGGCTGTTAAAAGGACAAAGACATTTTAATGATGAACAGAGGAAAATCTTCTCTAAGAAGATCTGGTAAGTCAGTACCTGATTTGATAGCAGATCCAACCTGAAAGGATGGAAACTGGTTAACACAATGCAGCTGGCTTCTCAGATGGGACTCATAGTGTGAAGAGCAAGCAGAACAGTCACTGCTGCTGGTAAAATCAATGGCAAAAGCTTATGGTTTTACAAGTCTGTTGGTTTCTTGAGCTGAATTGATAATGAAAGATGGTGGGCAAAATCCTTCTGTGATTTAAACAAATATCTGTGACACGTATCATATATAATGAGCTTAAAATGTGGAGGTAGGTCCAGCACATTCCTACCAACAGCTCCTGAATATGAATAACACTTTCTTCTGCTTAGTGCCAGGCAGCAGACTACCAGGTCAATTTACCTTTGTTTTTGTATGTAACTACCTAGTATAAATGCAAAAGAGTCCAGCTGTGTCACCTGTTGAACAGATCCTGAGCCCAGGGTGAGGTTGCTCTGGACTGATTATCAAAAGCAGTAAATTCTATGCTAAAACGTAGGGCTTAACTATTGTCTTTGTACATGAAAAAGGCCAGATATTATTGAACACGAAGAAATCTGTAAAACCATTAACAAGGTTTTTTTCTTCTCTATTTTGTTGGCTTTTACTTTGATGTACATTTATCTTTTTTAATCTTCTGTAGTTTTTTCTATTTAATAAGGCACTTTCCATTCACAGAATTTCATTTGCTGCTATATTTGCAGTCTTTCCATGCTGTTGAAGGTCTCTCAGTGCTAAGGGAGGGGCTTTGCCTTCTGGACTTCCAGTATTGGGTTTTACCATTAAATTTAGGAAAAAAATGCCGGAGGCTTTTGGAAAATTGTCAAAAAATAATTTTCCTTTGAATACAAGGCACAAATCCACCCTCGAAAAATGAGCTGGGGGTGAGTGAAAGCTAAAAAAGCCTCAATCCATCTGACTCTGGAGAACCATGGAGGAACATTTTCTCCCGTTCCTTGGGATGAATGCCCATGTTTGCTTTGTGTCTCACCCTGGAACCTGGGTCTTGCACACATGCACACTGCTCTGCTGACAGCAATCAGCTGTGTGCTGTGTTGCTGCTTCCCATTCCTACTCACAATCACTTCAGCATCTGGGTGTTGCTGTCTTGCACACATATTTATGGGAGTCAGAGAAAATATTGCCACCTCCCTATGTGAATTTTTGTAGAAGCACAACTAAAGCCTCTAAAATGCTGCTTGGAAGGGATCTGTGACACTTCAAGCATTCTTAATGCAGCATTCATGGATCATCACTCACCAAAGATGGATTTTTTCCTCCCTTTCTAAATATTACTGATGCATGAAGAGATTCAAATTCAGTTCAGCTCTGGCTCCTCAAATTAAAAATGTATATGTGCGTTGTGGTCTGTTGCATTAGAGGTGCTTGTACCTGTAGGCTTTTAGAGATTATAGTAATTGATCCTGTACTGAAGTGGAAAAAAACACATTTGACTTATGGAGTCAATGGAAATAATCATCATCCTCTGTGAAAACTACATTTGGTAAGTTCTCTGAGCAGCAGGCTACAACCAGTGATGCTTTTGCTCTTGGGACATGGTAACATTTCTCAGGAGCTATTAATAGTATGAAGCACTGTTTAGTGCTTACTTTCTCAGAGAAATCTTTAATTTATATTCAAAACTGTGCACTTTTTACCATAGTATTTTCTGCCACTACAGATCTCAAATAAATATTCTTATTCCAGTGGTCACTTGTTGGCAAATAAAAGGAAAGCAGATGATACAGCTGCTGCACAACAGGTATTTTTCCAGCTTCATGACCTACGTTCCCGAGGTGTTTAGGAACAAGAAAGTTGTGAATCCACAGGCTCAGACTTGCACTGGGTTTCATAGCCTCGGTCTCAAGCTGATGGCCACACCAAGTCTCCCGTCTTCTGGCAGAGCTTCTGCCTGCAAATCTATAGTAAGGCTCTAGGATGCTCTTCTGATGTTTTCCAAGGTCAAGCTGTAAGGTAACTCTTAAAGTTACACTGCAAACAGTAGCTGAACTGTCTACACTTCCTAGTAGTAAATGTGAGGACATTTAGAAAATACAGTTGTATCTGCTGGCCCTCTACTTTAACTTGAGTCACGGCTTGGTGGCAATTGAGAAGATGGGTGATATTAAAAATGTTTATTGGTGAAAGGCAACATACTTTGAAATACAGTATTTTATATATAACCCATGGGCAAACATCTTGTGTACAATGAAGTGTGGTGTACAGGTGGTCTGTCTAGCAGTGATCCAAGCTTGAACAGGAGTTCAAAACACACAGCCACTGCCTATCTGCTCACAGAGCTGTGAATAGCTTGAGCAGTGCACCAATGCAGCTGTGGAACTTGTACTCAGCTGCTCGGCTCATTACTGCTCCATGGGGTGGCTGCCTGGTACTTCCTTGTGCTGGTGTGCTGAGCCATTTCCTCCACATGGTGCTGTGATGCTACATCCCTGGAAATTCTTGTCCCCACCTGTGAGGGAGATGAGAACTACCAGAGGTGAAGACAATGTCGTATGGACCACTCGATTTTGGTTTTAGCCAGTCTCCTCCTGTGAGTAGCAACACATGATATCAGAATAAAGAAAATTAGTATACAGCCCTCTCCTTTGAAAAGACAAGCTGGCTTTCTTACCACATCCACCCCTTCTCAAAATCCAGAAGATATTAGAAGGAACTTGAAAGAATTTAGCTTCTCTTCAGCTTCTTCAAGTAGTGATTATTGTAGTTTTCCCATGTTGGGAAATGAGACTGTATTAAGGCTCATAGGGATAAAGCATTTTACTCTGCATTTTTTACCCCTGGGAATTTGTTTGCCATGGAATAGTCTTGGCCAGGAGCTGCAGGAGCTGTTTTGAGGCTGAATGCAGCTGGTAGGCAGCTCACTGTGCAGTCACTGAAAGGGTTTTACTGGCACTTTTATCCAACGTCAGGGGACAGATCTGAATCTATTTAGGTGTGAATTCTGATTTCACATTACTGTTACCTTGAAAACTTACCTTGCAGTTGAATTACTTTCTTGTGCTAAGGTGCTCTATTCTACTTTCACCTATGATGATGTTGCCATGGCAAAGTCACTCCTGTATGTGCATGTTTTAAATACATAACCCACAAACATGACATGGTAGGTATTAATTTTCCAAGTGATTTTTCTTGTTTTAAGTACAATCTGTGAAACAAATGGAGAACATGCTACCAGTAGACCATCTCATATTTTATACTTCCACAAGAGGAGCACTAAAAGCCTATGTACATGTGTTGCATGTTACACATATTCTTTAAATACATGCCTTTATCTGATTAGGCATTTATATAACATGTGTTTGGTTTCATGCTGTTATTATGCTGTGACATAATACCTTGTGGTTTTTATAGCAAGTATAGAAAATTGAATTATAGCAGTCCTTGGCTGAAAACAAGAACAGCACAGATTTTATCTTTCATAGTACCATAGTTCTCTAAGCAAGCTATAGCATAATTTACATATTTATATTAACAAAAATTTTCACTAGCAAGCACTTTTAATGTTATGTATTTGTGAATAAATTAAAAAAAAAAAGTCAAGTCCCATGGGTAATGCTCTGAACATACACATTCAGCCACTCGAAGTATTAGCTGGAGAGTTCTTCAACAGCAATTTTTCTAAAGATGAAAAGCAAGTTGCATACTGCTTACCTCAAGCAGAGTAGTAATGTTCTTTGCTTATTTATAAGGTACTCTGGAAGCACCTTTTCACTCTAAGAAGAAAGATTCTGCAACTAGCAAAACATGGAAAGGGGTAAGCTGGCTGCTGCAAGTTACGGTACCATTCAGCAGGACAGATCCTTGCCTTTTTTTCTCGTTTCAGGAATTTTCATGACTAGAGAAAAAACAATCTGAGCTGAACAATTGAAGAAAAAGAAAGGTTCTAGAAAAAGTCAGTGGAATTGCTGTTTAACACTGTAATGCAATCAACACCGGAGAAAGCAGATATGGAACTACAGGTGCTATCCTGGATGCCGTTTGCTTCCAAGGGGACACCCAATGGGAGTAATCTCTTTCTCTTGCCTTGTAAATGGCTTCAAATACACTCCATGAGTTCCATATGAGTAATAAGGTGCTTTAAAAATTCAGTATCATGAACTAGCAAAGAGCAGGAGCAGCAGCGAACTTCCTGAGCTCTGGATGTTGGGTGCAGCATGGAAATAAAACATGTTTTAGAAACTTGTCAAGACAAAATCATACTGCTTTAAGAAAGACAGGGACAGAAAAATTAAAGGAGGAATACTGGCTAGTAACAAGTTCTGCCAGTTCCAGAGATGTACTAGGACATGTATAGAGGGCAATCTGTAGAGGCTACTGGCAGCAGCATTGAAGTCTTCAGGGGCATTGACACATACATGTTGTTCATTTTCAATCACAAAAGGATGACATTAAATCCAAGGAATTTGAAGTGTCTCCAAAACTGGTTTGAAATACAGCTTTTCTTAAGAATAGGTTCATTTTTGTAATCATTTTCCATATCTATAATTGCACTTACTGTAGTTATTTGTGTACTGCAGGAAAGGACAGAACTTTACCTATAAATAGTTTAGAAGATAGAGTGTTTTTGCATATAAGAATGTTTTCTTTTCCAGTGTGAGTTTAATGGGATAGATGCCACTGCTTTTATGAATTATGAATGCAGCAGTCTTCTTTCTAAATGAAGATGTTGGAAGTGTGCCACTGGAACAAGGTGCTCATCTTACATATTGCCACCAAATTTCTGTTTCTTTAATGAAACCTAAATTACTAAAGCACTTTTCTTTTGAAAAACGTTACTCTTGCCTATAATGACGTTGCATAGCATATTCTGCTCTAGAAGAAGAGGAAAAAATAATCGCAATAGAAAGTAACCTTAATCACAGTTCTAACAAGGAAATTCTTACACTATGCCCTTGATGTAAATAGCTATTTGTACACCACCTACCTTCCTCCTTCAATAAAACACAATCCAAGTTTATGACTGATCAGGCACTTGTTACTATTCTTATGCATGTTTTGGTTTTTTTTCCCCCACAACGATTCTCTTTTTAGCTACTTGAAACAAAATAATTTTTAAAAATAATTTAATCACCAGCATTTTTAATGGAAATCTGTAAAGCCACTTGTAGAAGACCCAAGCTCCTGTTTTTGAACATTTCTTCTTATTATCAAGGTTCAGTACCAGATAAAAGGGATTGGACTCACAGCTTCTCAGTCTTTTTTGTTGTTTATTAAGTACTTATCACAACTTCAGTATGTCACTCTAGCCCTGAGTTTAACACACTGAAGCATGTGCTGCAAAAGCCGTGGAATGGTGGCTGCTGCTAAGTTTTAAGGACTCTAATAACCAATGAACTGATAATACGTATTATATTTACAATTCTGTACCAGTAATCATAACTTGTTGCTAACACATTTCTTCTACCTCAAATGTATTCCACCAATGCCTGTGTGCCACCTCTACTGCAGTACAAGGAGGAAGAAGAACGAACTCAGGGCAACACCCAAAATCCTCCATTTTGTCTTCTTTTATATCCATACTACAAAACCTAAAACTACAAGTTTCACTTCTGTGACAAACTAAACTATAATCTAAGTTATATTTTTGTTGCTTTTGCTTCTTCCATCAATGTTGGAAGCTTTTCCCATGGGCACAGATCAAAGACTGTGTCCTCCTGGGGTCTCTGTGAGGGTCCCAGACCCTCCAGGGCAATTTGAGGTGTAGTCCAGATATCCTGGACTCTGACAGAAATCTTACTTGAGGAAACATTGCTCCCTACTTAGGAGCAGAATCTTGCACTTACATACAATTCAATTTCTGTTTCATAAAGAATGTAATAGCATTAGGTAGGGGGTTTTTTTGCCTGATCTTAAGTCTCAAGAACACTTTTAGAAGAAGGGAAAGTATTAGTTTTTGACCTTTGACAAATCTGGAGGTCACATATCCCACATGAAAAAGGTTCAGAGAATGCCAGTGTGGCTGCATTGCTTCATCTGCACAGGTTACACAGCAGCCAGAAGTGCCTCAGCTGCTCTTTGCCTGTTAACAGCTAAAGTCCCATTTAATCACATGGACATAGTGCCATATACTATATACACACCTTCACATTTTGTGCTCACAAGCAATTGTTATCTTCTTCTGCTAACATGTGGAAGGATTTTACAAAAGGATGCAAAATATTCTTGTCTCAGATCATTTTACTTTAATCAGAAATTCTATTATTTCCGAATCTGAACCACATCTCAGAGCTCATATACTGGTATTGCAGGTTTCACAGTAGCATCTCAGATAAAAGGCACAAGTTCCCTTGAATAACAGCCCTCCCTCCATTGTTTTTCTTTGCAATAGCTCAGTATATAGTATGAAGAATGTTAGCTCACACCAAGGGCTTCCAATTTGCACGCATGTTCATTTTACACCACCTTAGAGTTAAAACAACCCAACAACATAATAAAAGGTAATCAGAACAGAACAATGAATACTACTGAATAATACTACTGAAACTATATTAGCCCAGAAAAACATCAAAAGGGAAAGAACAAAAAGGAAAACATAAAAAGCAGTGAAGTTAGGTTTAAAAAAAAAAGTGGAGAAACTCTGAGATTGTTTCTTTGAAACAAAACCTGAAACACAGTCACACTCTGTAACCACCTGGTTTTATTTTACAAATGGAGTGCCAGATCCAGTTAACTTTAGACAGACTCTGAACGTGTGAACATTAATGATAGCACCCTATGACATTAACTAGAACAAAATTGGGGCATGTGAGTACCTTCTGATTTTTCTGTGAATTCTGCAGATTCTGCATTCTGTTTTATACTCTGCATTTCTGTGAGCTGATAGTATGCTTGCATGATTAAGATATAAAGCTAGTAAATGTTTTAATTCAAATATTATTACAAATTAGAGAGAAGTCAGATAAAACCAGAGATTTTTTATTGCACAAAATAAATTATATAGAAACAATGCAACAAAACAACTCGTATTGTAGGCTGCACAACAGATGTTACAACATGAATATATTTATTGCTTTGAGAAAGGAGCAATTCAGTGCTAGTAAGCAGATTAGTTATACTTCTTGCTCATCTAGATTTTTCATAAAATTAATCCAACTGGGCTAGAGGCATCTTGCAGCATACAGGTCAGGCCAAATTGTCATTTGTTATCAGCCATTATAAAGGTGCTGTAAACCTTCTTGACATTAGCATGAAGCATCAATGTAACATCACCAGTACTGAGCCATACAGGTAGTTCATTATTAGAAATATCATTACACACCAGATACATTTATACACAAGATTCTAAAGGCCCATTTACAGGGTTTGCATGAGCTGTTGTTCTAAAATAACTTTTGCTTACAAACATCAATGCAGCTTTGAACAGGCACACTTTGCTCTACAGCAAGAGGCACGATCACAGGGTTTTGCCAAAAAATTCCCAAGTACCAGCACTTCCTTTACGTAATTTTAAAATTGCTCCCCAGTGCTGTCTCAGTTGCAGGTGTCACATTTTTTTCCAGGGCCACACTCAGCTTCTAAGATTAGCCCCCCCCCCTCCCCCCCCTTCCTTTGGTAGAACTGGGTGAAATTTACAGTGCTTTTTTTATATACTTCAAAACACAACATATTTGGTAGTTCAAAAGATACAACTCTGCAATAGTGGAATTGCACTCAGATCAAATGGATTTAAGTTTTTAAACTGCTACTTTGTGGACCCTGAGATGTCGACCCTAATGAATTAATACAAAAATTAGCTCTCAACAAAAATTGCAAAAATAGACGACGTTTGTATAATAAAACACATCAAATCTTGATCAATTGCAGATCTTTGTGAAGCATGCATATAAATGAGAGAATGCCATTTCAAACGTTCATTGCCTAAGTCAAATTCTCCCCAAATTTGACAAAGACACAAGTATTTACTCAGCTCAGTTCCTGATAATGGATTCTACTGCTAGTGTACATATTTGGTGTTGCAAAACTTTACTTGTGGAAAGGTTAATATAATAAGAGTAAGTTTAAACTATATTAGCCACCCATGAAAGGAAGTTAAGTGAGAAGTGGGAAGTCTGGGTCATTTCAAGTCTTAGTTACAAGGACAAGTACAGAAAGTTGCTGTACTAAGGTCAAGCTGAAGAACTTAACTGAGCATCAGGCCCATGCAGTAGATCCTTGTACCAAAATAAGTAAATAGATTTTTGGATTGTACACTAGTAACTACAAACAAATATGGTTGCCACTCCTTAATATACTTTAATAAAATTCTTCTGTTTTCCTGCTTTTTTCCCTGAAACTGTGTTAATCCATTATGATGAATCAAAATAAAGTTAAAAGTGAGGTTTCAAATAGCTGCGAAATATTACAAGAAATGAATTATTCTGAATTTCGAAATATTATTTGTACAAATTCTCAGAAACTTTAGTGATGCAAGCATGTTCCATGCATGTACCCAGCAGTAGTTCCCCCTGAAGTCAAGTATTAAACTTGACTAATCTTGCACACTTTTTCATCCAGGGGACTGTTTATTAAACACTGGATGTAAAATTCTGTCGTCTTTTTATAAAAATGCTTGTAAGCACAGTAAGATTCAACTAAATAACCAAATATACCCTGAAATGTCCATTTAAAACACACACATCACAATCTACTTATTCTGAAATAGAAAAAGTTGTAAGGCAGGATGAAGCTAATATCAAAGATGAAAAACAGCACCACCAGCCTATGTTTTGCAATTAGCTTTCTGATCAGATACAAATATTATATTATCATAGTCAGATACAATTAATTAAGGTGAGAAATGCATTTAGCCCAGCTGTACTAACTATACAGCTTCACACAGAATAAACATTCCATAAATCAACAGAAAATGCATCTGAGCACAAAAAAAGAAAAAAAAAAGTAAGTGATTCTATAAGCAGCATTTTGGTTTTGTTTTTTTTTCAAAACATTAACATAGATAGATATTGGACTGATTAAATATCTACAAGTGCTTTTCCTTTACAAAAATACATATATTCTTAGTAGTAGGATAGACTGTCATTAACAATGACCTGTGTTTTTTTCACTTCAATTTGAATGATTTATAAGCTAAATTTTACAACCACAAAAAGGTTTATTTGTAATATGATGTTATCACTTTTGACAAAAAGCTTAAAACATTTTATATTTTAAAACAAATTAGCAACATAAGATCACAATATGTTCTATGAGCTCCTAAGTACTGTGAGGGCTGCTTTATTAAAAACTGGTAACTACTGATCAAATGCAAGGAAGCATTAGAACATTATTACTGCTCACCATACGCTCCTTTCTTATCACAACTTGGATCACAGCTTATATAAGGACACTTGGGCCCCCAACCCCAAAAAATCCATTGAGAGTAACTCTATATCATCTATTCAGTAGCCTGGAACATCCAACAATTCAGGCTTTGCATTAATTTTAAAAAACGCAAAATATTTTCCTTTCAATAGTTAAGTCTGCAATAAGGGAAAAAATGATGCATTGCTTCATGTTTATGCTAAGCAGCTTATATTTGATGAAAAAAATATGATCAGTAAGTATTTAGAATGAAATCTTTCAGCCAGCTAAATAATTAAATTGACCTATTACTTCCCAGATTAGTTAATCATTATCCTGGAAAAGGAAATCAAGATATTTGGATTCCTTTATTCTTTCTGTTTTATACTGCACAAGTGAATTAATCACTTCTTGCTAATCAATGATCTCACTTCAAGGACAGCAATGCCATTGGCTAAAAAAATAGCTATAAAAATCTGTAAAACACACTTAATATCTTCTCATTGTCCTCCAAGTCTGTCCTTTCAACCCTCCAAAATATCACTGAATTACAACTAGAAACACCAAAAGTAGCTTGGTGACTATTTTGTGCTTTGGAAGGTTTATAGGATTGACAGCATACTGAAGTTTTTTTTAGTTCACAGACCAGGTATAGCAGACACATCAGTAATGCAAGCCTTTGTGCTTTTCTTCACAACATGAGCTAGGACTCAAAAGAGCTCTTAACTCCACCTATATGCTATTCTTGTTGTTTTTTTCCTTTTCTGTTTTGTTTTGAAAACTGCTAGGTGTGCCTAACCCTTCAGCTTGGTGACACAGACAACTACCACCAGTTCAATTCTGCTTGATTCATTCCAGGTGTACCTCTTGACCACTGCACTCCCGAAAAGCATCAATGTCATAATCCAAGTCAGTTTCTGGGTGGCTTTACCTTTGGTATTAAATAGGTCCCTTAAAACTATCAGGCAATCAAATTATCCACAAAAATAGTTTATTTCAAATAAACCTGGTTTTTATGAACAAACTAAATCTCTGACAACAAAGACTGATTTTAAATCAATTAGTATGTGATATTTTTCAGTAAAAAGGGAGAATGTTTCATTTTACCACATCAAAATTCTGGAGACAAAAGGAACAGTATCTACCAAAATGAATGTAATACAAAACTGAATTTTAGGAGTAGAATACCATCATAAAATATGTGCCTTGCACTTTGATATTAAACGTCTTCGTTACAACTTCATTTGTAATAAAAACCTCAGCATGTTAACCAGCAGCAAAACCTTCTTACTGTTACAGAGATTTTGTACATTGTATAGAATCTTCTCTCAACTCTTACTTTGCTTTCCACTCACTATCATGAGGAAAAAGGAAAATGCACAATAGCTACTTCTGTTCACCTCATCCTGTCAACTGTCAACCATGTTAGAAGCATTTACTAAAAATACTCATAAAAATGACCTCAAAGCATGTGTAATGGTTCAGATAAACAAGCGAAGTCACACCAGTGCCTCTCTTTGGTTAAAACTAATGTCATGGCAAAAAATTCCACTTGCAGACATCTTTTATTCCAGAATTTCTCCTCCATCCGAAGCTTACAGAACTTGATCTCTTTCTGCAAGTACCAAAGATAGCCTGGACACTTCTACCCATCTACAGAGCTCCTCCGTTTCACTGTCACACTCCAGAACTGTACAGACCTCAATTGCTTACTAGAGAATGAAACAATGTCCTTACTCAGCCGTAGTAGCAAGACACATGAATTCAAAAGATTTATGGCACATACCTTGGATGGAAGAATCTGTCAGGAATTTGTTAATTAATCAATTTCCTATTCTGGAATCTAATGTTGTAACCTGATCTACAGAAAGTGTAGACAGTAGCTAAAAAAGAAAATCAACAGGTAGATCTGCTTATGAAGAAAAATATATTAACATTACAAGATCATCTTTTGGAGGACATTCCTACAATGGATATTTCAGCTCAGGTCTGAAGGTCAGACAATCCCAACGTGATAAAATTAGTGGTAAATGTGCAGTTGGAAGCTTTTCACATTTCCTTTAGAGTGAATCAATCCCCTTGTGTCTGGGAATTCATCTTGGACCACACTCCAGTAGACTGCAATCCTTACTCAAACAAGTGTCTTTAGCTCAACCCCTTGTGGAAGTATCATCTTGTTCAAACTGGTTATAAAGGATTCAAAATGCAGACCTGTGAAAACTTGGCTAAAAAAGGCAGAACAGTGAAAACTGCTGAAATCCATGAGAACTGCCTGATGAATGAAACCTCATGCCCAATTTCGCCTTTATAATTCCTCAATGTTTTACTTGCTGGGTATGAAATGGGGTGGGGTCTGGGAATGGGCAAAAAATGTGTAAGAACCTAGAATTAATTGCAGGACACAGGGTGACTGTTTAGACATTTTAACTGAGAGAAATAATAAGATAAAAAAGCACAAAGTAAAATGAGAGGGGAATATGCTGCATGATGTATGCGTTTCTGTAGAAAGCAGAGATGCTTTCAACCTGCCAGATTAAGTGAAGAAACTGGAACAAGCTCTTAGATAGGCATGTAAGTCTTAATGCCTTTGCACTTTTCCAGGATAAAAATGAGTTTGATCAGTGCACGTAACTGACCAGTATGTTATGTAGCCCCCATATACACAAGGCTCAATCTGTTTATTTTGAGACATAAGACTGGCTTTGAACAGCTATCTGTTCTCTTCTATTTCTACCAGACATAGTATCTGGCTGAGATGGGTGCTGTACCTTTTGTTGCAAGTCCTCTCAAGAATGTTTTCTCTAGGGAGTAAATACCTCTGGTTGTCTTCAGTCATATGAAAATATAAAAAAACCCCACAAACAATACAGCTCAGTGATTGGTTCAATTAAAGGACTAAACCATAGCCTATTTCATTATTTTAGAAAACAGCAGAGAAGGAAAAATTGTTTACTTCTCTCAAAAAGTCATGTGTAACAGTTATACATGGGAGAGATGAGATGAAACTCTGGACCATTAATTTGTCTGCAGGAGAGAGTAAGAGCCTAGCTCACATCTAAATGGAATGGGATCAATCTCTTTTCTCCTGCAGATACGCTAGAAATGTTTTTGATAACAGAAAAGTCAAGCCAAATTGCTGGAATCTATGGAGAAAAACAGACCAAGATCCAGAATTCAAGGGTCCCTTATGCAGAAAATGGAATATTTTCAATATAAAAGTAATTCTTTTCATGTAATTTCTACTGAGATAGGGTTTAATTTAAATTATCTAACGGAACACATTTTTTAAGCTCGTTTTCCCTGAAAGGTTTTCAATACAGCATATTTATGAAATATTCTTGCTGAAAATATTAAGACCATAGATAAAATACAGAAGCAAATATTACCCTGTCCAACGGAAATAATGGGCTGAAAAGGTATTCTGTGTTAATAATCAGGCACTTTGTTTTGTGTAACATTTTCAGTAAAGTCAAAATAATACTTTTATAATTTTTTTTTTTGCATAACTGCAAGCTAGCTGGGTATGCACAATACACTTATAGCATTGCATACTCCTAGGACCCAAATCCCAGAAGCTTTCATATGAACAGTACCTACTATAGTTATGAGTCACTTAAGTTATCGTAGTAATCTTATTTGGTATTTCATAAAAAAAAAAGTTACAGGACTAGGCCCTTAGCTACCAGCAGTGTAGTAATGCATGACGGAAGATACATTTCTTGATTAATCACTTAATTCCATATTGTTAGAGATGTTATAGGATCTTGTTTGTAAATCCAAGCTTAGAGCTTGTTACTAGATAATGCAGCAATCAGCTATGCCAACAAAAAGTTGCTTATGACTTTCATTAATGAGTTTTTCGCTTTTAGGGAGAAAAAAAAAAAAGCAGCACCAAATGTGCTAAATAAGAGACAGCAAGGTTGGGTAGTAGTGATGAATTTTTTAGGTCTTATCCCTCTGCAGCTAGATACTGCTGATATGGGGAAGCCATAGAAACACAGTGGCAGCAACATGTATTTTAAATGCCTATGCTTTACAAGCATGCAGTGGTGACACTTTGTCATGGAATGCTCAGAAAGTGTGACTCTATCCAGGCTTCTGCTCTAGGATGGCATATGGTGCAGTCTGAAGGGAATGCTTAGGTACTCATTTCACTTTACCCCATCTTTGGCACACAGGAATCTGTACATGCATTCTCATATTCCCATGGTGCTCAGATACTCTTAATTGGCACGAATGAATTAATTATGCATATCTGTAGACAAGTGGCACATAGTACTATATGGGAGAGAAATTTTCTGTAAAGAAGGCAATGCTATACAAGCTGCCCAGTTAAGATATGTATTTCACTGGCACTTCACTGTTACAAAAACTATTAAACTATAGCAGCACTCAGGCACCATGCCATCAAATCAGAAATGCATAAAGTGTAGGTGGTTAGCTCATATGCATTTAATGCCACTATTCTCAGCTGGGAACATCGATTCAGATCTGTCAGTATTTTCCATGCTTAAAATGAAGATTTGCCTTCTGTAATCTAGCTTTAACTTGCATCAAGAAAATACCACATGTTAAACCCATGTCAATTCTGGTCAAGAGAATTCATGGTTCTCTGAATTATGAATACAGAAAGTTATGAAATAGTCAAAGAAAGCTTCTATTAGTTGCCATTCTGAAGCCAATACAAAACAGTGCTATTACACGGGTCCTTTTAGGTGGATGGATTAAGAACTATGTGTTCCTGTCTTTTTAAAACAAGTCTGTTAAAATTTGTCAAAACAGCAAGCACAATCGTTGAGAAAAAAATTGTGCCCTGAACCAAGCAGAAATTACACTTAAGCATGCTACCATTACCTTTGTGATAAACTGAAACAGGTGTTTTTTATCAAGCAAATCTACAGTGAGAATTCTGGTATAAAAACACGTGAAATATATAAAAACTGTAAGGTGTCATTTGTATGTGCATGTAAATATTTACAAATACTATCCTATCTCTACTGTACGAAACAACTGTATTTACTAAAGAGAAGAATGATTTGCAATCAGAATGCATGCTCTGCTCTTCCAAGCTGCTCCATGAGGAGGACCTCTGTATACACAAAGAATCTATTTTTCCTTAGAGACTCTGCAGAGAAGGGCCCTCCCTACATGGAATATCTTTTCTGTCAAGTAGGACATCATAACTGGGTGGGCAAAAAGAAGACTGCTCCCTGCAGCCAGTACGTGCACCTCCTTCCCACCTATAGGTGGGCAAACCAGTGCCTGTAAGGGCCAGCACACTGTGCCAGCAGAAAGGGGCAGCAGCTTCCTAAACATTTTGCTTCCCCAGTTCCACTGGCACCTGCACAATATGTGCAACCTTGACCTGCAATGGCAGGTTTCCTAAACAGACTGCTACTGACAGCTTCTTTATTTCTGCACCTCACACGGGCTTTGGAGTGCAAAGGTAGAATTCAGCTCGACTGTGTATGATTCCTCAAGTCATCAATGTTAGAACTCCTAACAACATTAAAGGGGCCAGATTTAATCCACAACATGCTTATTTCTCCTACAGAACATACTAATGTACATGAACATACACGTACAAAGGAGTTAGAGCTTTGCATCCATCTTTTATACTTGATCCCAAGAAAAAGTTTTCATTTTGTCTAAGAGTGACCAGTTCACTCTACAGTAGCTTCTGAAAAATTGATTTGGTTCCTTTTTGCTGTATGCAAAAGGCATAAAGAAAGTAAATAGCTATCTACAATACTAGCAGGCATGTATTAAGTAGAAATTACATAAAGGTACTGAACTAAAACTATATCCAGAGAATCTGCAGAGAAAAACTCAACTGACTTTGTAAGCAGAGTAAAGACAACGGAAGACTACAGAAAACATACACATTGCTAGGCTCCCTGCAACATTACCAGAAACCCCAATAAACATTTCATATTAGAACCTTTATGCTTGCAATACCTAAGATAACAATCACTGCACTACTAGATCTTAGGAAAAAAGATGACTTGAACAATTATTTTGGTCAGACTGCTTATCTTCAGTATTGCATTACCTCTAAGTTTATGGAAATAGTTTTATGATGTGTCTTTAACAATGAAAATTTCTGTAATGAATTCTAAACTCCAGAGAGTCGCAAGAGATACAGTAAGTAATTAAAGCTATATATTATTTTTGTCTTAGCATATTATAGACCTCCATCCAATCTTAAAAGGAAATGCTAATTATGAAAGGTAAAAATAATGTAAAATTTTGCCTTGATTGTAATTTTGTAGTGAAATTTATTTGTTCCAAAGACATTTATATTATTTTAGCTTCATTTTTATGGAAGCTTTATTAGAAGAAATGTAATCTGACCAGAAGCCGTTTTCCAAAAACAGTTAGTATCCCAAATTCCAATCTTCAGGGAAACCACAGAAAAGTGCAATCACAAAGGCTGCAATGCTTTTAAGCAATATTAGCAGAATCTATTTAGAAGATTTAAAATTACTATTTTGAATTATTATGTTCAACATCTCTTGTTAAGTATAATTACTCTTCATTCACTGCAAAAGGACCGTTGCACACTCATGAGTGAGCTATACCTGGACCCATGAGAACCTTATCAAGAAAAAGGTAGTGGCCCAATCACCACTTTTCTAAATATATTTTCTATACAAAATATTGTCAAGGTATAATCCTTAGTTATTTGTACAGTACTCTATGATTTAAACAACAATATTCAGTAAAATAGTAACTGTGTGAAACTGCAACACTACATGGAATGAGCACTCTGCCATTTTGCTAATGTAATCAGTATTAGGACCAGAAAAATTGTCTAACACACAAGCAAAAATATTCCATAGTTTTTGAATCTTGAATGTACACTTCATGATTTTGGCTATGATTTGCAGCACACTCTTAAGATACACAAATACCTTATGCACATTTCAGTAGCAGAATGGCACTTGGCTTGCTCTAAGAGAAACAACAGAGATGCAACTGACAATTTTAAGAAAGACAATGTCCTTATTTGCATGCTGAAAATCTGGCTGTGTCCCCCCAATCCAGGCACATCCATTCATTGTGCAATCTGTCGATGGGTAAACAAATAGTGCAGGATTCATCTCAGTGGGATCTGGCCCTTTGGTCTAACCGAAGTCAATTCTAGGTCGATACTGAAGTACCATAGGGTAAGACTGAAAACAAAAGCAAGGGAAAAACAACAACAAAAACAGACAAGAAAGCATGAAGACATAATTCATAACCAATACAAAGAAAATGCAATTAAAGACTGCCTTAAGAATAGCCAGAGCTTATCCCTAAGACATATGAGTATGACAGTTTTTTTTATATGAAATAGTTCCATACATTTCAACAGTTAAATCCATACCTCTACCTCAAATCTATTAGCTATTTGATGTAAAATTTCTCTGTTTCATATATTTCAATATTTATGTTTAATTACATATATATTTGGAGTGCTCAAACAACTCTTATTTCTGTGTTGCTCTGCTTGATAAAAATCAATCTTGAAATTTTATGCTTTCTAAACCAAAGTATATTTACAGGTGATGTACTTTGTTTGAATTTTATATATACAGAGGTTCCATAGCTGTACTATAAAAAAAAGAGGTCAAATTGCTGTCAGCTGATTTTCTGGGAGATGAGGGCTAACTTTTCCTACAAATCCAAACTCGTTAATCTCAGATCTAGCGATACATTTTTATTAGTTTCTACTGAGGGGGCAAAAAAAAGGTGGTAATCAACTTCTTAGATCCCTGAATGGGACGAACTCGTGCAATGGAAGACAAGGGTGGGTGCATTTCCCAAAAGAATACCTGTAGAATACCTAGGCACTTATTGCTCAGTGTTGTTTCACTAAATGTCTTATTTTTTTCAGCCTGTCAGCATTTCATTTGAGTCTGAAGTTTTCCTCTTAACTTCATTAGGATACTGGATGTTTTCTATAGCATAAAACCCTGGAAAATCTCATTGTCTCAGCAGCTGTATGGGCTTAAATACCTTTCTGCCACAGGACAGAGGAACAAAACTAATTTAAGGGTTTTTTAATTGCAAATTTGGAAATTTAAAGAATTATTACAAAAGCTACCAGTAAAACCGGAAATATTTTGCTGCCCCCTTCAAATGTAATGGAGATGAAGAAATAAAGAAATAGCTGCAGAGACCTACTCAGGTCAATAAACCTTCAATGCCATGGTAGTGAAATCATGAGAGCTAAATGTGGTCACACTTGCAGGGTATTTACAAACTGGAGTGCAGAGAAATCACAACATAAACCCAGAGGTATTAACAGTAACAGGAATATTTAGGAGAGAAGACAGGGAGTACCATGTATAGTCTGCATGTGCAATTAACAAACACATGTCTGTAATATCATAAATTACTTGGTTTCTGATTATTTTTTTCTTTGCATGGGATATGACTACCATGCTGGAACATTTCTAATTATTAAAGTAGGCATGAGTACAGTAGGTTACTCCTGTCAATAGTGGGGAGTGACCCTCTATCACCAGCTTTAGTTTTTCAAACTTGCAAAGTAACTTTCAGAAATCAGTTCAAATCGAAATTCCCAATGAGGAAACTGAAATATTGTTTCAAATAGGTATGAACCAGATTGGTCAATGAAAATTAGAAATCAGCCTCAATTTGCAGGCTCTGGAGGTTTTGCTTTGTTATATATTCTAGAAATTAAGGCATTATTTCATTTCTAATTTTAAAACACGTGAAAGGAATGCAGTTTAGAAAAATCTAACATTTCTTTACTCCATTAAAAAGCAGATATGAATTCCCACAAAGAGATGAAACCAACATTGTCTCTTTTGAGTCACACTTTTCAGTTTTGATCCCTTGTCAGTGACTGCCCAATGCTGCTTAGTTAGAAGGATGAGCCAGAGGAGGTAGATAATCCTTTGAGACTGATATGGATATCAGCCTACAAAATGGTATCTCTCAAAAAAAAAAAAAAACAACCAAACCAAAACAGCCTAATGTAAAGTAAAAGAAATATCTAAACCTTTTGAACGGATTGTGTTTATTCATTCAACAAAGCTTGTGCTGAAGGAATGCAAATGCTCAGGCCTTGCTCACAGAGTTTTAGCACTTTGTAGTGAGGAATTAGGAAAACTCCACAAGTTGAATTACAACCAAAGTGCTGACAGGACCTTAATGACTGTAATATGTGCAGTTGTGAGTGCCTCTTACCTGATAAAAAGTGCCATC
This sequence comes from Calyptomena viridis, assembly GCA_013390005.1. Lineage (NCBI taxonomy): Eukaryota > Metazoa > Chordata > Aves > Passeriformes > Eurylaimidae > Calyptomena > Calyptomena viridis. The sequence continues at coordinate 220,510 of WEIV01006684.1, forward strand.
CTGTGAGCAGACTTGCGAAGATGAGCAGTTCTGACACCGAAACTGCGAAGGAGATGATTTTCTGATCAGATCAGAGGCATCCACAGCTGGACATACACATTTACTATTTAGTGAATTTTTTTTTTAAATTTTCAAATGCAAAGCTCACAATTAATTTACTTATTTAAAAACAGAAAAGACTTCTCTAATGAATAAATGGACATTTTCCCTTTACTCATCTACCTCATGTAAGGTCCACAGGTATTCCAGTAAAAGCTCATGGTCAGTAGTACCAAAGATGTAGGTAATGGACTTGATCTTCATTCAGAAGAAGAGATTGTTAAGTAATTACCATTGCAACTTCATAAGGGAAAAAAAATTCATAGAAGCCTATATATTAGTGGATTTATTACCAGCACAATGTAATTTTTACAGGTTTCAGTGATCTCTGACTTCAGAAGAGCAATTGAAAACTACAGAAAAGATGAATACATACCTGACTATACCACGTGTATGTAAACACAACTTACAAACTTAAGAGCTGTCAACTCTACCTTAACAATGTTAAAAACTATAGTTCTGAGATTTTTGAAAAACTTCCTCCAGTACAAGTGTTTTTTTTGTCAAGATGATAGTTATTGTTGCTTCCAATCCAATACATCTGCCAAAAGTACATTTGTAGGCAGGTGCTGCAGGATGAAATGTCATGAAAAAATTCCATTATCACTCAAGTTGGTGCCTCAATGCTTCCTAGTAGTACAGCCAATACTAACAAAAATTCAAGATGGCAAGCCAAACAAACACCCACTGATTTCAAAGCAGTATTGGAAAAAATACTACTTAAAGCTCCCTTATTCCTGCAATATTGAGGTTTCAGTAATTATTAAATTTCAGTGCAATATTACTTTCAGATTTAATGAATACTTGTGTTTATACATTAGCTCCTCTAATTCCTATCAAAATCTATCCTTCCTCCTGCCGCTTCAGATTAAGGTAAAACTTTAAGAACCTTATGAATTGTTAACTCCACAGTGTGTTTAATCCTTTGTCTTCTCTGTCTGTGCCCCAGTGCTTTTTATTCAGGGCACTAGGAATCTTAAAACAAAAAAAGAATACAGAAAGTATGGAATTTTCTACAGATTGGTACAGTAAGATATGTTAAATGCTTAACCTTAGCTGCACTCCAATTTAGCCTCCACTAGTAACGACAGACAACAAACCTGCATACACTACAAAGCAAAAGGAGTGAAGAACAATCAATAACCACACACAAACAAATGTATAAAAGGAAGAAAAGGGGATGAAACTTCTAACCAAAAAAATTAAATATACAAGGCATTATAAGGGCTACTAAATCAAACTGAATATCAGACTTCAAAAAAATTGTCTGTTAAAAAATTAAATATTGCAATTCTAAAGTATATCCATGCAGCAAGGAAAATACTTGGCTGTTACCTGGATGCTAGGGTAATACAGCACATCTAAAAAATTGGTGTAGTATTAACAGAAGCAGTAACACAACAATTAGATTTCACCAATAATTTTTCAGTGTGACTTTCAGTTTACTGACAGAACAAAACAGGTTCCTACTGAAGAACTGCTGGATGCAGATATGCCAATTATTGTAACTCAAAAGGTGACCAAAAGCACATTTGCAGAAAAAGGACAAGTGCTTGGGTTTTCAGATCCTTGACTTAGAGCAGAATTTGCATGAAAACACTGTACACCTCCTATTTTGAAGTTTCAGAATCTATACAATATATGTACTGCAGGGTTTCACTCAGGGTTTTACACAAGAAATCCAGAAAACATGCAAAAGGCATTTTTAAATATGAGTTTCCTGAAGGGTCATAGAATATATTTTGGACCAAAAGCACATACACTTTCTACAATAAATATACCAAAACATAATTTATTAACAACATAACAGTATTTACGTTTTCGCCTCTTAGTCTCCATCTTGTCATATAGATGAATTCCATAGTATGATCCTTCCCCATGATTTCTCCATTGCATAGTACATCCAGCTTAAAATATAACAGAACAAACAGTAAGACAAAGGTGTGCAAAATTTCAAAGTTTTAATGTCTAAATGAACTCCTAAGTGAATCTCCAAGTTCATCCCTCAACTCCTATCATTAAACAACAATTCCATCAGACATGTATATCAAACCTGGATGAATACAACATGCTGACAATATGCTATTTTTTACACTAGTGTTCAACTCTATTTTTTTCACTTTTGTGTTTTCATCTGAAGTGTGAACATAAGGAAGTCTGCTAACAAGGTAGGGAATCACTAGTAGACAAACTTTCCCTGTATTCAGGAATACTCCACAGAATCTGAGGAGAAAGCCTTGTGCTGTGTTTTGAAGGCCACTTTACTATGCCAATGCTCTTTCAAATCCAAAGATACAAACCAGAAGTACTGTAATTGTTATTTTTTAAAAAAAGTAATTTAAAAAAAACAGTTTAAAAATAACTATAAATTACAAGAAAAATGCACTTCCAAGTATACAAACATTCAATAAATGAAAGCAAAAGACAGAGAAAAATAATGATCTTATGAAAAATGAGTACTTAACTGTATTATAGTATCTTACTGCTATGTGCCACGGAAAAGGTTTGACAATATTTTGATTACTAGACCTGTAATGTTTTTCTTGGTTTTACATAGAAAAAACATAAAAATTTTGAAGTAAGCAGATTCTTTGTAACACAAGCCGTTAAGGTGCCAGACAGATTAAATTAAGAAAACCAAACAACACCAAAAAGGCTGCCAGCACCTCATGACACTGTGACCATCTCCTGGGTGTAGCAATAAACATGTGCACCTAACCTAACTCAGCCCTACCCCTGACCAAAACTGGGAGGCTGCAGTTCATGGAGTCATTGGCTCCTGTACAAGAACTGGCTGTAGAAACAGTCCGTGCTTCTGTCTAAATTACTCTATCCCTGGAAAGAGGGAAAGCAGGTTCAAATATAATTAAATTTGATAGAAACATGTTATGTTTCAGGGAAATAAAAATACACTTTTTCTTTCAAATGTACCTCGTAAGAACTTGGAAGTTTTAATTTTAAGCTGAGAAACTTTTTGATAGTTCCCACGGTCACTCGAGTAGAACAACGGATGAATTTCTTCATTAAACCC
>WEIV01006686.1:5347-43993 GCA_013390005.1 Calyptomena viridis
TAGCTGATACATCCTCTGAGTTAATCACCTCCTGCTCCCTGGTTTTCATGGGAAGAAAGCTAATAACTATAATCCTGGTGGGAGTTTTGGTGCACTTTGGTAGTTAAGAGTCAGATAAGGAGGATTCCCCTTTCAGCTGACTTCTGAGCATTTAAACAAGAGTTAAAGAGAATTACTGGGTCTACTTCACCAATGGTATTAAGCAGAGATTGTTACTCTGATTTCTGAATGCCAAGATGATTGCCTAAGTGGAACTTTCTGCAAGAGATCCATCTTTATTATAGTATTATAANTTAGTGGTTCTATTAGAATGAAAATTTTGGTATTCTTAAAAGCTGACATACAAAACTGCACTTCTCTGCTTTGTTCTGCAAAGTTGTGCTGTTGAATGTCATCTTTTTTTGCCAATATATGGCAACAACAACATACAGTAATAGAAAACAGTATTGAATACTGCTGTGGAAACTGAATCTACTCACAGTGTTGACTCCAGCTGATATTTTGATGTAGCCCTGCAACACTGCCACTAAGCAACACCTCTGTGTGTAGATTTTCATCAGTTTTATGTTGTAAAATTCAGCTCCAAATTGATTCTTATCTCTGTCAGAACAGTGACTTATTTGCCTACCAGTTTACTAACTAAAGGGAGCAAAGATAAGTTAAGTGAAATCACCGCCTTAAAACCTTTGTAAATGTCACCTTAGAAAAAATAAAAGGAATGAACATACTGCATGAATCACATAGAGCCTGATGTAACTACTAGTGACAGCTGAAACACATATGTGCTATTGTATGCTGCTGTTAAATAGCAGGAGAAAGTTCCAAATTTTTCAGAGTTATGAAAGTCCTTCAGGGAAGAACTTCTAAATACTTTAAGGGTATATTAGAAATCAGAATGGTAAAGGAGAAAACAAAGGAAGGAGTAAAATATACTTTTTCAGCACATTGGAATTTCTTTAGGGGACATTTTTATTATTTTTTATCCATAAGTAATCTAGCATAGGGTTCCTTTGGCTAAATATTTCACTGCACATATAGTTCACTGTTACTTTTTCCTGTGTATTACCTTCTTGATGAAAAAAACCCTGCCACTGACCTTGTGGCTGAAGGCAAGGGTAAAAAACCCTACATGTAGATTAAAAAATGACACACTGAGGTCATGTATTTTAAGTAGTTTATTCACATTTCAGAGCAAAATCCGTTGTACCTTCAGAGATCTGTGCATAACATCTAAATATAACTAAATTTTAAGCTAAATGTATATTGGATTGGAGTTAATACCTTGGCTCTTCAAACAATGTGAGCACAGTAACAGTAAAGTACTGATGGTGAAATATGGTTTTTTTACCTAATCCTTGGCCATTTTTATTTCTGTCTGTTTTTAGTCTCATAACTAAAAGATGTCTGAGATGCTTATGCTAAGTTCAATTTAAAGACAGACTCATTTTCTTCAGTAAAGATTATGGATTTTTTTTTCCTAAATAAAATTTGTATGGATGAAGTCACCTGGATGACAGTCTTGGCTTTGGGTCTGATTGATGAGGAGTATAACTGATGTGCACAGCTATGTGCATCCATTTCATAAGCTTTGAGTTTTAAATCTCTTCAGAGAGCATTGTGCCTCTTGCCTATGAATGCTCGTTCTCTCACTTTCTCTCACAGCAATATGAATTGTTAGTAAATCAGCTGATAAATTGTGCTCAGTAATATGCAGAATATATCTTAGGCAGTCAATATCAGCCAAAATTTTGAAGGTGAACTGAACAGTTTTCTGTGGTTGGTCTGTTGGAGCAAATCTGGAGTGCTCAGACACAGGGAATTACTGTCATTTCAGGCATGGAAATTTCCAGCGGGGTAGGCGGGGTGCTCTTTGGGAGGACGTGTTAGATAAGTCAGTCCTGACTTGGACTAAGACATGGATAGTGGAGTCAGAAGGTGACTGGGAAGTTGCATATCATCCCTGGGTGTGGTAACTTAGCCAGGTCAACAAATGTGTACACAAAAGGCCCTTCTTCTCCATCCTTGTTGTAAAGCGACTGAGAAGTGGATTTTCTCTTGCATAAAGCATTCAATAGAATAGAATAAAAAAGAAGAGTCTGTTTCAGTTGGAACAGACCTACAACAACTCTCTAGTCCCACTGCCTGACTAATTCAGTGCTGACTAAAAGGTAAATCATGTTGATAAAGGCTTTGTCCAAATGCCTCTTAAGCACTGACAGGCCCAGGATATCAACCACCTTCCTAGGAAGCCCATTCCAGTGTTTGATCACCCTCTCAGTAAAGAAAGGCTTCCTACTATCCTACCTAAACCTTCCCTAGTGCAGCTTTGAGCCATTCCCATAAATCCTGTCATTAGATACCAGGGAGAAGAGATTGGTACCTCCCTCTTTGCTTCCACTGCTTTAGGGAGCAATGAGGTCACCCTCAAAACTGTTAGTGGTTTTCTGGTGTTTCACTTAGTAAACATGCTAGCGCAAAGAATCTGCCACAATCTTTTTCTTGCTAAGGATTACAAAAATGCACTGTATTGTATTTTTGGACTTTTCAATAAAAGGATTTCAAGCAAGAGAATGTAAACAGAATTTATCATGAAATTATAACACCAAAGGGAATAGCTGTGAACAGACTGGAAGGGAATTTATGTGTGCAACATTGTCTGTGCGTAACTGACCCAGATTGTAATCATCATTATTGGAATTATTCTTTTCCTTTCTACTCGACAGGCCTATCCATTATGAAAATTGTTATTGTTTCAATGAGAATACAAGTTGTTCTGAATTTTGGGAAGCAGATTATAACTATTGCTGCCAGTTCTTAAAATGCCTGTCGGGCATTGCTATTTTATTCAGTAAATGAAGAGTTTAAAACAATAATTGTTATTTGTTAGAATGAACATACTTGAATCTGTTCTTCTTGTCCCTATAGTGCAAGGCTTTTCAGTCAGCATTTTCTGTTTCTAGCTGCTACCAACATTTGCCAGCTGAAAATGTTTTAGAAGTCAGGATATTGAAAATGAGAGATGTCATAAGTTAGTGATGAAGGAATAGTTCATAGAAATCATAAAAACCATAGAATGGTTTGGTTTGGAAGGGACCTTAGAGACGATCTAGTCTCAACCCCCCTGTCATGGGCACAGAATAGCAGAATCTGCTGAATTTGAAGGGATCCACAAGCATCATCAAGTCCAACTCTTAGCACTGCACAGGGCCACCCCCAAGAGTCACCCCATGTGCCTGAGAGTATTATCCAAATGCTTCTTGAGCCTTCCACTTTAGCGCATTGCTCTAAGTGCCAGAAGTAGCTTATTTTGAACTACTATTATTTTTGCCATCTGTAAAAAAAAAATGTGGGATTTGTAACAGCCAAAACCATTAATACCTCAATTAAAGGCCAGACTCTTCAAAGTAGGCCAGACTTCTCTGCAGTTCAGGCATACTAGGTTGTTGGTAATGGGCAATACTGAAGACAGTATTGGAACCAGTGTCAGATGCTTTAGTCTAGATTATCCTTCCTGTGTATACCAAACTCTCCCTGACATTGATGGGAACTAGATACCATAATATCTTTGAGTATTTTGGTACTTAGGGTTTTCCACTCCAGACTGGAAGCCCTCTAGGAAGAGCTCTTGCTTTGGTCTGAGGAAGCTCCTTACATAGGAAGTGAGACTTGCCAGACCTTTGAAGTCTTTTTGATTTTAAAGAGAGAAAAAACATTTCTTCTTTGAAGTTATTCAAGGAAGCTTCTCCTTTTGTCTCTTCTCTTCTCTTCTCTTCTCTTCTCTTCTCTTCTCTTCTCCTCCTTTCATGAATAAGTGAGCCATTCAAAGAGAATTAGAGAAAATTAATTGCACATGATCTTAAACTGCAAGAGGCCAGCTCAAAGAACTTCCATTTTTAGTTTAAAAACCAGACTCCCAACCACTTTAGCTAGAACTCACTGCATGTGAAGTTCAGTTTCATAACTATCTGATAACACTCAATCTGAAAAATTGCTGACATATCTGTTATGGGACTAATTTATGAAGGTGTTTCTAAACACGAGGTTAATTTACAGAGCCTTGCTGTCTTTAACTGTACTACAGGAAATAGCAACATGGCTTTTAAACTAAATTGTTCATCAGTACACTATCAATTGTGATGCTGTTAAATAGATCTCATAATACTAAATTTGTTTAATTGTTGGCAGAATTCAAAAAAAGTTAAGAATAAAAGTAGGCAAAAGAAATCCAAAATTAGTCTCTGAAAAAAATAAATAAGTCAATGACTGTATGTTCCCTGGACCTGACTGCTAATCTCTGTTGAGTTACACCTCTTCTACATGTCTGAGCTCAGTAACTGTTATCCACAGTCAACCACTGTCCTCAGATGGGACTGAGAGAGAAAGGAAGTTTGGAGGTTCCACTTGCTAGAAGGGAATCCTCATTTTTCCAGATTGTCTGTGGATGAATACTGTTCTTCAGAGGTTCAGCTTCAAGAATTATGTTTTCCCTGGTATCTGTGCATCATCTCTGCTCCCCCTGAGGTCTTGAGTTTCACCCTTTGGTTCAACATGCCTGGTTCTATGCAGTCTCTGTCGAAAGAACCGACATAGGATGACCATACTCTTAATTTCAGGGTTAGAGACATAGATACCTGCAATAGATGGCCTGGAGATCTTCTTTTGTGTGGGTACTTGAAGGAGAAAAGATGGATTCTTCCAAAGATTGCTTCCAGTCTGGGAAATAACCCCGCACACCTGTGTGGGCTGGGGCCAACTGGGTGCAAAGTGGCTTTGGAGAGAAGGCCCTGGGGCTAATGGAGACAAACAGTCTCCTGGGCTGCATTCGACAAAACATTGCCAGCGTGTCGGGGAAGGTATTTCTTTTCCTCTGTTCAGCCCTGGCGAGACACATCTGAAGTGCTGAGTCCAATTCTGAGCATTCCAAGACAAGAGAGATGGGAACATACTGGGGCAAATCTGTCAAAGGGCCACAAAAATGACCAAGAGATGGAACATCTGTCAGTGAGGAGAAGCTGAAAGAGCTGAGACTGTTTAGCCTGAGGAAGAGTCTTGGTAGACTTAATCCATGTGTATAAATACCCAGTGGAAGGATTTAAAAAAGAGGAAAACAGACTTTTCTCAGTGATATCTAGTGTAGCAATGGGCACAAGCTGAAATTTAAATTTCATTTAAATTCCATTTAAAAAAAATTGTCAAACACTGGCACAGATTCCCCAAAGAGGTTGTGGAGTCCCTCTCCTTGGAGATATTCAAAAGCCGACTGGACGTGGTCTAGGACAACCTGCCCTAGTGGACCCTGCTTTGTGGAGGGGACTAGATGATCTCCAGAGGTCCCTGACAAGCTCAGCCATTCTTTGATTCAGTGTGCCATGGAATAGTTTTGAAATCCAACCTGGGAATACCTAAGTTAATTTTCTTTTGTATGTTGCCACTATTTTATCTCACTTTCCTTCTACAAGCGGGAGTACCAAAGCAACTGTCCTTAGTGTCAAAAGAAATGAGTCTTAGGGATGCAAAATGAATTTCTGGTCACTTTGAAAATCTTCTAGGAGGAAGACAGAGCAAAAGTCATTCTACAGAAGATCACTGTTTCTGATGTAATTTGCCTATGAATGAAAAGAAATATTTTACTATATTTATGGCTATCATACTTTGAGCAGTTTTTTTTATGGAATAAGAAAACTGATCTTCAGATACTTTTTTTTAAGAGCACCACCTCAAATATATGGATATGGACACATCTTTTTGCCCATTCACACTCATCAGAGCTCTACTTCATAAATGTTTATCTAGTTAAAGAATAGTGGAATATTGTTGTCAAGAGTAGGGCTAACACAATCCAACATGTATAACTACTGCTCAGACCACAATATTTCCTTCTAAGCCTGTACTGCAACTAGCTTTTCATTTTTAGTTTCACTTTTTGTGGGTGGGAGATTGTTTTAGGAGTACTTTTCATATCCCATATTTATGACGCAGATATTTTCCACAATCTAGTTAAAATATTTTGTCTTGTACTGAATATATATGAATATATATATATATATTTTGTCTTGTACTGAATATGTATGAAGTGTCAATATTTTATTGATTACCGGTTAAGCATATTGACATTAAAAAATAAATACAGGACTTGCCATTAAGCTGCTTTGAGACAAGAATATGAAAATGAATGTATTTATCAATTTCTTTAAAAAGAAGACTTCAACAGTATTTCCAACTCAACACAAGTTTTCCTCCATGTACTCTGAAGTCAGAAAACTGCACCTGTTAAAAATGGAAGCATTAGAAAATCATACTAGGGAAAATATTTTTCATACGGAAAAGGTTGTTTAAATTTTTCAAATCAACTGGATTTGAAACCAAGTAACCTGGAATTTACAAAGTCTGGTAGCACAATTCTATCTGCTGTGGTTTTGCTGCTGAAAAGAGGATATACTTTATAAGTTGCATTTAATTCCAGTGCACTATAACACTCTTAAAGTTTCTCACAGATTGCACCAAAGCAGGAACTGGGATAGAATATGTCAGGAAAATATCAGGGGAAATTCATTCCTTTGTTGTTATTGGTATCAGCTGTTGGCAGTGTGATATCCTCAGGGGAAGATGTACCCTCAAGGTCTCATGCTGTATTATTATACACAACATACAGGTACATTAGTTACACTGTCTTTCTTCAACACACACCGTGTGGTATTCGAATACCAATTAGCATTCTACATTAAGCAGAGAGCATCCTGGGGCTGCCTGTATTTAATTATTTTAGTGTGCCATTCTGTCTGATTATATGTCTAGCTGTTCAATTTACCTTGTGACATATTCTGTATGAAATGGTTTAGTGAAGGTGATCTTCAAATTAAACACCATCCCTGTGGGTAACAGTACTGTAATGTGAATTACAGAAGCAGATATCATCATCTCCTACATGACCCTCCTCTTTCAACAGCCGTGCTCCTGAATACTTACACTTTCCTTGTGTCGTGTCTGTATTTCTCTGCTCATGTCTCCTCACTGGGTATTTGTTCATTTGGAGTCTTCTGGCTTTACTTTTCCTGCTTTTGAAACCCAAATTCCATGTATTAGTAGATCTTTGTACTGATGCACCATGGCAAGTACCTCTCTTTGGACAGAAAGAAGATTGGTTTAGTACCTCTAAAACCCCGTCATGGGCTTCAGTTCTAGCATGAGCAAATTCAGGTACTGGGTTACAGCGACCTCTGGTCTTGCCCTTGTGCTGAGGGTGTAGAACCTGTGTGACACTACGTGTACATTGGAGCTATATGCAAATGAGCATATAGACAAAATAACACTGAGAAAGCAAATAAAAAAAGGTTTATGGAACAGTACTACAGAGAGGTTGAATTAGGCTGCTCTTGCTTAGAAGAAAGAAATGTAATCTTTAATTAGAGATGTTCTCCACATTAATTTAATAAGTGTTTCCCTAATGAACTTTCGCATGTAGCTTGGAAAAACTCTCAACAGCTGGCAGGGGAAAATGCCAGTGCCCAGAAGCACCTCTGGAAAACAGTCATTAAGGTGTCTCCATCAATGTCAGACTTACTGAGTCTGTGCTCAGAACAAGAGGGACTTGGTGCAGCTGTAGTTTAGGCACCAGCATCACCAATCCATGCTGGGAGATGGGATGAAGGGGATCGCAGAGGCTGGGGCCCTGTTGACCTCCCCTGGGCCACCCAGCCTCACCTCTAGGGCCTCAGGGATGCTTTTCAATCAGAACTTTTCTCCAGTTCATCCAAATTTGTGGGAATATTATAACTCCAACAAAACTTGCCTTAGTTCCTTTCTGCCACCTTTCTAAAACCAGCCATCCTTTCCCTTCTCTGGCAAGCTGGTTATAGAACTAGCAGAGTCTCAAGTTTCCAAAGTCTGGCAACGGGAAACATCAGTAAGTACATCCTGTATTCCATGGGAAATGCAACCGGAAATGTTGCTGTGTACATCCTGTGTTCCTGGGGGAATTCCTTATGCCTGGGGAACAATTTTTAATTTAAGAGTAAAACACTTAAGGAGGAATATTATTTACTTCTTTCTTTAATAGAATGTTATGGAATGTCACTACCATATTAGAAATAGGGCTTTTATTCCTTTATCCTCTCCATCACACACATATACACAGACAGTTCGAAAAGAGAATTCTTTCAAACTCCTAAATGTTGTAGAGGTAAAATCATCTTCCCAGCCTAACCCCAAAAGGGACAGACCTAATTCTCAGTACTGGGCCTTTGTGACTTGTTTGATAGTTGATACCGAATCTGTCATTGGAGGTGACTCTGAAGCTCCTCTCAGTGAGGCAGAAGTGGGACAAGCAGCATTTCACAACATTGAATATATGGTCTGAGAAAGTGAGTTCTGGCAGACTAAGGATCGGGTGTGCACTCAGATCATCTCTTTTATTATGGCAAAACCTTTCCTTTACAACTAAAGCAGACAATGAACAAACCAATTACTCGTGCCATAGAGAATAATGCTTAGGTTGCATAAACTTCTGTTGTAAACCTGGTGATGGTTAAAGGGAAGATAATGATGTTGTATCTCTAGTCAGCACTATGGAAAAAGAATGAAGCACTGAAAAGTGACCAGAGACTAATCTCACCAAGGTAATTTTTGATTTCCATTTCTCAAAAAAGTAAAATCTCTATTACTTAAAAATCGGCAATATCACCAAAACTTTTTTCCACCCATATTTTCCCATGTTGTTTCTCACTTTTAATTTTTAACATTTTTTCACAAAAGTACATTTTTAGTGGTAATTAAAAGAATCCTAGTTGCTCTTTGGTGAAGGTTTTTGATAAAAACTGTAGAAAAGATAATAGTAATGAGAAATCCTACAGAGCAAACTGGACTCACTTTAATTTTTACAAAACATAAATGTTTTCAAATCTTCTCCCAAAATATTTTCCATTCTTTGGCCTCTTTCAGTGATGACAATACTCAACTCCATGTCAGCTCATTGCTTAACTCCGATTAAATCATTCATATAAACTTCCTTGTACTGTCTTCTTTTTTGTACTCTGGTAGAAAACAGAGATACAGAATACAAACGGCTGTAGGAAATACAGTATAGCTACACACACTTGTTGACTAACTGCTTGAGATACCTCTGATGAGACACATGAAGCCTGGTACAGCCTTCTTCAGCTAGTAGCAGGTATTTACTCTACCAGGATTCATTTAGGGATCAGGAAATTCACCCTCAGCTTTGTCTCAGCCTGAGCCTTTTAGCAGTGTTTCTCACTAAACTTGGAAGATCACTAAAAAATTAGGTTGAATTGAACAGTTTCTGTCATTAATTTCTCATTCTCATTTTTCTTTCTGCCCCTTTGCCCATAGTCTGTCTATATTTGTTTCTACTTCTGAGCCATTTTTTGCATGTTCACCTCAGAAACACAAGCTTCAAATTGTTTTAGTTGAACATAAAGACTGATATAGCTTCCTCAGACTTGAAACTGGGACCCTGCTTCCCTGGATGTGTGAGCTGAACTAGAACCGAGGGCTTCAACTGAAGTAATTCAGCAAAGAGCTCTGAGCTTCAAGCAAGACACGATGTCCTTTTTCACCTTTTTTGACTTTAAGCATTTTTATCACCCTCAGTGCTTTCCACATCTTGCCAGGGCATTTATATTTTACGGGTTTTCCCACAGAGTTATTTACTGAGTAATGTCTTTGCTGAGAACATTTAACTTTGAGTCATAAATAGAGACTTGTTATTTTTATTATTTAGTAAAAGCCTTTTGTCCACTTTGTTTAGCATCACGAGCCTTTGCCTACAGTGAATTCCACTAGCACTACAACCAAGTATCACAGCCAACAACTCACATTATACATGAGCCTTGGCTAAGGCTGTGGACTAAGCCATGCAAAGAATCAGTGAGTGGTGTTCTTTCCTCCCTTGCTTGCCAGCATTATTTAAAAGCAATGCCAGAGCATTTTTCACTTAAACTCTATAAATATAGCTCTTTGAACATGTTCTGTTGTTGATTTTAAATTTAAACATTTCATTTAGCTTCCCATTAAAACAAAATCTCACAGGCTCCTCTGAAATGTAACATGCTCTGAGGCAGCTTTCCATTGTGAGGGAGAGTAACAACTAAATGAGAAGATTTTTTTTCTTCCTAAATTGAGATTTGGAAATTGTATTAAATGGCATTGTTTACTGCAGTGAATAAGTAAGAGCACTAAAAAGATGTTTCTGCATTCAATATACTCTGGCAACTCCTGCTTTAAGGGCTTTATTTTCTGAATCATTGAAATGAAAGACAGAATTGCTACTGATTGAAAAATGAGTGGTGCCATGGTCTAAGAGCCTATCTCAGACCCTGCTGAAGCTGTTGGAAAGCTTTACACAAACAGCAGTGGAAAAAGAGACGTGTCTGCATTGGATTTTGTTGAAATATAACTGGAGAAGGGCACTGAAAACTGCTGGGATTGTCTGTGGAGGGGATGAAGGTTTGCTCATCTCTAAACAGTCCAAGACAAGCCAGGGCAGTAAGAAATTTGGTCAAGGCCATGAGGCAGAACAAAGACCTCTACCAGGATTGTCTTCCTCCCGTGATGTGCTCTTGTTGCCTATTCCAGAGCACTTTCATTCAACTTCATAAAATATAAATAAACTCCATTGAATGTATTGAGTTGGTTTTGTACTGAAACAATTACAAATCCTGTATCTCTTCTTTTCCCTTTCAAAACAAAGCCATCACAACTTGAAACCCCCCAACCTTGAAGTGTAAACAGGAATTTCTTAGATGTAGTAATCTCCTTTCCAAAATGTGTGTTCACTTATGGCTGCTATTATTTGCCTAATTTTCTTATTCCCAGAACAAATTAAACATCCATCTTGTGTGCCAAGATACAGTGAATGAACAACTGCTTATGCTTTAATGAGTACAAATGAAATTATAAATCTACATGCTGCATCTTGCTTCAAATTATATCATGAGCAGAGACCTTGTCTTTCTGCATTGGAAGCGCTTCCACCAACTCAAACTCAGATCCCAGTGAATTTGAAGCTGCAGTGGTAGGAACTCAAGCAAGAAATTGTGTAGGAGAACTATTTGAAATAGAAGAATATGAGACTGCATAAATTACCAAATAAGTCTCTGTTTTCTTCAGTACATAGCTCACTAGCAAGTACTGGTGAATTATGAAGCCGTGCATCTCTACATTTTATGTAAAAAAAATTAAGAGTTGGGATTTTTATGCTATATCTAGAGCCTAATTTTCAGAATCAGAAAAATAGAATTTGTTAAGATGGATTTAACTTAATTGAAGAGATCTAAAAAGCTCCTATGTCAACTACCATTTCTCACACAAATGCTTCCACCATCTGTCCCTCAGAAACAGTTTTTGGAATGACAAAAAAATATCCTTTTGTTTTTTCTAATTATATGGCAAGTATTTTGCACACAAGTTCTGCAGCTTCAGCCTGGAGAAATTTTAAAAAGCCTTCTGACAATATTTCCCACAAGAATGGGTCAAAAAAATGATCACAGTGACAGTAATGTGGAAGCTCATCCACCCCAAAATGAATGAAAAAACTTAATTGCAAAGCAGAAGGGCCAGCTTGCTTTCAAATTCAGCTGTAGGTTCAAAACTCCTACACTTAACTGCTTCTACACATACCTGTAAAAATAGATATGACCATTTTTCCATTTGTAATTGGCACAATGATTTCAGGATCTCTTGGCAATTGCCAAGTCTTGCAGATGAACCGCTGGCATGGACCTACCTGCTCAGTTCCTGAGAAGCTGAGCTCAATGCTAAAAGTTGTTTTGTGCTGTTTGATTTGCTGGTCAAAGTGTTTTCGTCTATGATTGAAGCAGGAGAGGGAGGAGGGAGAGGTAGGGAAGGGAACTGGAGGTAGACACCTTTATGTTTTATAGTCTTTTCTTCTAATACAGACTGAGTTGGTGGTTAGAGGAGCGTCAAGTCTTCAAAATTACTGCTTTGCATATATAGTACTGAATAAATTGCCCAGATGGACTAAATGCATGCAAAGGTTTAAAAATATTTATGTGCATCTGATGTGTAAAACCAAAAATATTCAATCCCAAATATTTTGGAGCACACCATTGCTGTCATTAGCAGTGACATTTCTATTCATGCAAAATAATATGTAATTACCCAGTCAAATCTAACCTGCTCATCCTCATATACAGTTTTCTGCTGCCAAAGAGCTAAAAACTAAATGATAGCTCCCTTATGTTGCAGAGGTGGAAACACACTGTGTTTTCAAACAGCCAGCCACCCCAGATCTGGGGAATCCCACTGTTCAGATTAACAGAGCACATGACTCGCCACCTTGAATATAAGCATCCAGTGGAGGAAGTCCTCATCTGAGAACAAGTCATGGGCTGAGAAATCCCCTCAGTGCGGGGTCGCCTGCGTGACTCCCTCCCGGGGTCACACGCAGGCAGCAGTGGCACAGGGCAATGGGCACACCTTTCCCTGCTCCCCCCGCAGCAGCTGTCATGGGAATGATCAGCTGCCTATTACACGCATGCATGCACTTCCCTGCCTCAAAGCACACAGCCGTAATGTGCTCTGCTCACAGGGAAAAAATTATATCCCTAGTTTGGCGCAGAAGGGCAGTACCCCCTTGCCAGGCAGCCCCTGCAACCGCCAGGCAATTAATTGAGTAATTTTCCCTGCTTTGTTGAGGGCAGTGGGGAGGGAAGGACAAAATCTGCACCATCAGTAGCAAATTTATTGCAGGATGAATTAAGAAGCACAACCAGCCCTCAGGGATTACCATGTTCACATGAGCGTCAACAAACCATGGTCCACCAGGCTCCCTAGTCATCCCAAGCAGTGGAGAAAAGCATTTTCTTCACAAGCTACTTTCTCAGAGTAGCAAAATGCCTCCTACCTCTCCTCTTTTTTTCCCCCTATGACCTTCTTAGCAGTAATTCATGCCATATAAAGAGGAGAGGGCCTTTTAGAGGTAGGGTGTTTTTTGCAGTAACCCTATGAGACAGAGCTGTTAGTGTGCATACGCAAAGCCCCCTTATAATGTATTACAACTGAGAAAAAATGGCTGGAGTGGGAGCTGATTTGGAAAGCAGTAAAAGTAGGATATTCCTTTACTCCATGAACTGAGATGTCCTGGGGGCCTATGAGACTGAAAAAAAATCCCTTTTCATAAAGCAATGCAGCCTAACTCAAATCAAAAACAGATATAGGTGTACTATAACACAGATCTGAACTCCAAAGGACATGGCCTGAACGCAAAAAAAAGATCAAAGAAATTGGCTGGGCATCTCCAGTGGTAGGTGCAGAACCTGCCAGGTATCTGCTGTCATGAAGTGTACTGGATGCTGACCATACATCATGGGTTAAAGCCCATAAACTATCTTTAGTATAGGAAATTGAGCAGAACATTTTTAAACTGCAAAACCAGATGATATTGATGTTACTACAAGCTCTGTTTGCACAGTTTAAATTTTGATTTGTTTTGTTTTGGGTTTGGTTTTTTTGGTCATCTTGTTGGCCTTCTAAGTATGTACCTGGCACTTACTGGTACTTTCTCTCTCAAAGGAGACTTTGACCTTTTCAGTGGTGGGTAATCATTTGATTTACCATCCTGTATTCACCATTTTATTTCAATGGTTTGTTTAAATACCAATATGAGCAGTCTCCATTATCAATTGACAGCCTTCTCTTTACATATAGAGTTTTAAAATTGAATAAACCTTCCTGGGTCTTGTCCAAGTATTTCTATTGACTTCAGAAGAATACTCATAATTTTCCTTATCAGTGGGTTGGCTTTCAAGTCATTTTGTAGCTCCAAAAAGCTGTGAGGCAAAGACAAGGTAAAAATCTTATCATTTTATTATCATTATTATACTTTGTCCTCACAGTTCATTTTCACAACAGTGCACACAGCATTGATACAACCTGCTTTTCCAGGGAAAATTAGAGAGAGATGTGTGTGTTGCATTACTGTTGTTAAGGGTGTGAAGCACAGCTGTAGATCCTAAGTTTAAAAAAAATAACCTGTTTGGGTTTGGGGGATGAAGTGCGTGAATTATTGGGTGCCTGACTATTTTTGGACACACTTTTCTTAATGATTTAAATCCCAGTTCTGCAGATTACAGTGATTGTAAAGAGCTCTGAGTTAGCAAAACATTACACTCCTTCGGACTCCAAAGGACTCGAATGTGGTGAGAAAGGAAAATTTGTGGTCTTGACTTCCCTTGATTTTTTGCTGTTATTCCAGAGCCAGAGGAATGAGCAGAGAAACAATCTTGGAGCCCAGCAAAACATGTGGTTTCTGTCTACCATGATAAGTGACAGACCAGTCATGGTCTGTTCTTATCGCCTTTAAAATTTGAAGGTTTTGACTTTGGTTCAAATGAATCTGTTTTTCGTAGGAGGGTTTTATTCCTTTTTTTTTTCCTCACAGTTGCTCAAAGGTAGTTGGCAGATCCTGCTGTTACAGCAAAGCAGTATGGGCCCACATGTTTTGGGGTCTGATCCTGGATCTACAAACTTAGCCAGGAGCTTGGAGTTATCATTTGTGTAACAGGCACTGCTGGTGTTTATGGTGGATTTGATAAAATCTCAAAATCTGCTGAGTTTTTCCTTAGGAACCAGGTAGAGCTTTAGCTTATGGGGTTCCAGGAAGCTCTGGCCAAGAGGAGGTTTCTTTGAGCTCCCCGGTTCTATGGATCAGTTCCAGAACCAGGGCAGGATGCTCTCGAAGGGATCAATGGCCACAGTTATAAATGACCAGCCTGCTCTTGGTGATTCCCTAGTTCAGATCTTTGTGGTCTGAAAAATCTGGGGGCAAACCATACAAATTGGCAAGGCAGTCTGCTGCAATGTCCTTCTGCCCTGCTAGGAATGGGCAAAATGGAAAACAGCAAGAAAAGAAGTTTTGGGAGATTAAGGCCTGCCAGTTGTTTCTTGGTGCTCCCAGAACTCTTCTGCTCCAATTCAGAAAAAGGAAACCAAGAAAACCCCTAAACCGTTCCAGAAATTTCAGGGAGGGACAACACTTCAGCACCCACAAGCTGTCTCTCCTTGCATAGTGATCTTGAAATAGATAAATAATAGACAGTGCATGGCTCTTTCTTGCTTGGTTTCCAACTTTTACCTTCTCATGCATAAGGGCAAGGACATTAGCGCAGCATAACATTTCCATTCTTATTCCTGGTCTTGAAGAAATCATAGGTTCCCTTGAAGAAATAATTGTTTCCATAAAAAATCCCCACATGCAGACCGATTGCCTGATGTTATCAAGGCACAGAAAAACTTCAAATACATACAACTGAAACTCACTCTTGATTCAGCAAACACAACAGAAGATACTGATACAAATATAAATTATTACTTTGAAGATTGATCAGAAGGAAAAAAAGCAGAACTCTTACTTTTTTTTTTTCAAAAACACTTGTACGTGTGAAGAAAGATATGTCAGTTATATTTTATTTAAAAAGATTTTTACCTAGCCCCAACCCTAAAAAACATCATATGGCTACATTTATACAGAGAGGTCTTGACTACACTTACAGAGACTTTCAAGTTCTGCTAATGTGTCTAAACAAAATATTTTAAGTGATTTCCAGCCTCGGGTCCAGAACTGCAGGTTTGATGCTGCATGAACTGATCCTAGGCTGCAAAATGTAATTTGGGGTTTGGAGTTTGTGATCTTAGAAAAGTAACTTCTAGGATTTTCAGCTGGACTTACAATCCAATTTTAAAGTTGTCTCTCTCTCCCTTTCCCTCATTTCTAGAATTTTGAAATAAAAGGGAGGTTCTAGTTTACGATGTAATGTGGGACGATTTGACCCCAGATGACCTTTGCCAGATACTGTTAAAGAGCAAACAGGGCAGAAAGGCAGAAATGGTTTGTTGCACAGAAATGGTGACTCTGTGTTAAGCTTCATAGATTGGAAAAAGTATTTTGAAAGTCCAGGCAAAAATGTGACAAGAAGCCAGTTTAAATACAAGCACATAGGTGTGATATGTTCCGAGGGCCAGGTGTGACTTGGGAGCCTGGCAGCTTTGTGCACATTGTAACTTTGACATCATGGATGAAGAGAGACAGGCTAACAAAGATTACCAATAGTAAAGTCGTGAAAAGGTATGGCTCACAGTGTTACTGCTCTTATGAGACATGGTGAGCAAATGCACCATGAAGGGTTACTTGTGTAAAAGGCAAGTGCATTGTTTGTGGCATAGCTGTGAGCAGTTTACAAATGCATTTATTTTGTCTTGGTACATCTTTACTTGTAAGCATTTACCCTGTAATAATCAGCTCTGAATAATGCTCCATCCTCTTGCTTTTGTGTATGAGGAAGAGGTTAAAAGGCAGAAAACAATAACCAGCTTTCTCCTCCTTTTCTGCAGTTGGTGGTGGCTGCTGATATAGTTTGCTGTTGAAGAGGTTTTAAGCAGAAACATAACCTTCAGGATCATGAAGAAAAATACTGTTGTGTGAAAGTTTATGTGCCAGGCATCAATTTTTAAAACCCAGATCATTGTTTATAACCAGGCCAAGTGACACTGACATCATCAAGGCTCCACAGGCAGAAAACCAGGGCAAATTCAGCTGTACAAATCCTCATTTTCTTCGCCAGTATTTAAAAATTATTAAGTATCCACCTTTGTTACTTTCTTGAAAAAAAATCCTTAGTGAGATAAGGGCATCAGCAGTTGAAGGTATATCTGAGAGGAACATCTGTTTTTCATGGTTTTATTTCCCACATAAAACATTATAAAATTTTTTTTATATATATATGAGTGTATGGATTCTCACTTTCCCTCCTAGTAACTCTCCTCTGCTCTTGTCTGTGTTCAAGCAGGTCTTTGCAGCAAGAGAGGCCTTTGTCTTGCTTAGCCATTGATTTGGAAAAGTTAAGTGTCAAACCTAGGATAGCTGTTTAGGCTGTCTCTGCAGTCAGTGGACCATAAAGAAGTGCCTAGAAGACAGTGGAGAAATTGTCCTCTGCATGTGATTTCACTGACTGCAGAGGAAGCTTAGATAACCTGCAAGAGGAGGAATGTATGTAGTAGTCAGCCAAAGACAGCAAAGTCTGCTCAGAGAGGCCTGGCTGGTGTTCTGGTTTTACATACAAGCAATCCAGTGCATGCAGATGACCAGGAGAGCTTTTTG
This sequence comes from Calyptomena viridis, assembly GCA_013390005.1. Taxonomy (NCBI): domain Eukaryota; kingdom Metazoa; phylum Chordata; class Aves; order Passeriformes; family Eurylaimidae; genus Calyptomena; species Calyptomena viridis. Next base: position 22,482 of record WEIV01006686.1, read on the forward strand.
CTGCAACTCTTCTCTGTACATAAACCTTGGCTTCAAAAAAGAACTAAAAATTACTCTGAACATAATAAAATCTTTGACCATACTATATTTCATTTTTGATGTCTGCAGAGAAAAAAAAATCCTGCCTCAAATCGTGCAAAGCTATTTAAAGCTGAATATGTAAAAAAATACAATTCATGTTAATAAGCATTGCAGTGATTTTATTATGGTACACAGTTCAAAATCTAGAATGCTGGAGTTCAACTCAGAATATACAATGCTATCACTGCATATACTTTCCCATGCTTTTTTGAGTATGTATTATATATTTATAAATCAATATAGCATTAAATAGATATATATATTTAATTAAATACGCATATCCTTATGCAAACAGTTGATTGGCCAAGCAGTATGACCATCATGAGAAACTTGGTCCTGGGAGATATTATGTGCATTTCTAACAGGTCTGTGTTAAGGGAAAAACAGAGCTATAAAATACCAAGATGTTTGCCCTTCATCCTGATCTGTGTGCCCCATGCAAGGCCCCTGGACATGCTGCAGTGGGACCACATAGAGGTCAGGCAGTGGGATTAGAAATGTGCAGTGTTTGCTCACTTGGGCTGGGTCACTCAGACAGCTCTGCATAAGCAACTCCCAGGTGTGCAGAAGAGGGCTCTAAGGTCTGCTCTCAGTGCTCTAGGTTGGAGTGGTCCTGTTGATTGCAGCATAAAAAGAATCAGGATCCAGGATCTGGTGCTGAAGGCAGGCTTTAAATTTTGGTGTGAATGTGTGCACCAAGAAGAAAGAACTCAAAACCCCAGCCTGCTCAATATAACTGTGTACATTAAGCTTTTTTTGCAGGCTGCTTTTTCATGCTTCAGAAGTTCCTGTTCTTTATAAATTCCATTCCATTTTACATGATCTTAAATTCCTCTTCTGCCATCTTCTAGTTTTTATAATGCAAAGCAATGTCGGGTGACCGTATGTTTCACATCACTAAGTATATTTCCTTTGACACTTCTTTTTCTCTCCAGTTCCTGAGATGCCTTAACATGTTGCCTACTCTCTCCTGGTGTTCTTTGCTTAATGCTCTTTTCTGCTCCTTCCTGGAGCTTCCTTAATTGATGCATTTTGCTATTTGTTGCATTTAAAAAAAAAAAAAAAACTTTGACTTACCAATTTAAAGCATTGTCTCATGTTGTGGGTTATTGTCCACTGCCTTCTTTCCTCAAGGATAAAGGGAGTGAAATTAAAATGTGTCTCTTTTTCAGACACTAATGTGATTTCCTTAAGCACACTTATTCTGCATAAACTTTCTCAGGGGTCACCAGCAGCTTCAAAGGATTTCTTAATAAGCACAAAAAAAAAGAGTCTGTCTGGGTTCAGTTCCTGTCATGTTGGAAAAAGATGTGACCAGTGTTGGATTCATGTAGCAATATTTGCTTTTAGATTAAAGATGTGTTTAGATTGGAAGTAGTTTCTCTTCAGTCCATGAATAGTGGGCAACAAACACCACTGTTACTGTGAGTTATTTGAAAGAGCTCTAAATTTGGGCAACGTCTAGGAAAAAAGTATTCGATTAATGAGTGGACTCTTCCAAACCTACTAATAGTCAGCATTATTCATAATAAACTTTAATCCTTTAAAAAAAGGGCAATGATTGCCTCAAGTATCTGGAGGATGGCTCACCCAGACAGATTGCAGTGGAGGGGCAGCAGATGGAAGCTGGAGCCTGATCTTGCTCTTAACCTGCAATTTTGAGACGCAGACAAGCAGGGTGAGTTTGCCCAAAAATGTGAATTAGCCACGGCCAAAATTCCTAGACAGGATCGCCTGTGCCTGGCAGGAACTCCCAAAGCACGTGTCCCTAGCCTCAGCAAGGAGCCCCACAGGGATGGGGAAGAGAAGGAGATGGGGGAACAAAGGCAGTGCTGGAGCAAACTCAGCCTTTCATTTCTCTGAGCTGGTTTAGGAGAGGGAATATAACCCCCTACAAAACACAAACAAACCCACCCTGCTTCTCGTGGGTGAGTGCACAGCTCAGTGGGTTGCTGTGGGTGGGCTGCTCCAGTACAGATGGGATGGAGCAGATTTGCCCCCAACTCCAGTTAGTTCTGCATCACAAGATGTAGCTACGAAACCTCCCATAAGCCAGGATCCGGCCCTGGAACATGCAGAGACTGATATTGGCTGGTCACTGCAAGGCTGGGGGAAAGCAGGATTTCGGGAGCTCCAGTTTCAAACCAGGCTGGGGTGGGCTGGCAGCTATATCCCAGGGGAAGCTGAGAGGGTCACAGGGAGGAAGAGCTTGTGGAGAGCTGGATCGTGGGCACTGCTCCTCTCTCCTGGAGATGTTCAGACTTACAACACACACTTGAGACACCATCAAGGCTGGGTTTCCCTCTGCAGCTGGCCCTATGAAGTTGCAGAGCTAGACTGCATGACTTCATGGACTGCATTCCTGCACACACAGGCTGCCCACGGCATGGACAAACCCTGGCTGGGGAATGCTGAGGATGTCCCATGACACCCTGCAAGCAGAGGGGCTGAGATTGCCAGAGGACAGCACTGTGACAGCAGGTGTTCTTCCTCGGTGAGTTTGGTAGAATTGATGTCTGCACTTTTTCCTTCTACATTACTGTTTATCATTGTTTTATCTTTAATATAATTCTCACCTTTCTGTTCCATGGGGCTGTGAAGCCATGAGGCCCAGAGCTGCTGCAGACGAGTATACCCAGCCTGTCCTGAGGGACCGCATACAGGAAGAATTCCCAAATGTCTGCTTCCACGGCTGCCTCAGTTCGCAGAAATCCTTTGAAAAATGCAAGAGTTCTTTGAGGAAAACCAAACAAAGTACCAGAAACAAATTTTAAACAAATTTTACTTCTCAGTTCTAAGTTTTAATTGTACCCGAGCAACTATATTCAGTCTTTCTGGACAAAAAACCCTAGTGGATCAGTTTTCTTTCCTTAACCCTTATGACACTCAAAGATTACTGTCTTAGTTATTAGACAGGATCCAACGCCTCACTTTATTTGTTTTTAAGATATCTTTCTGATTGTGTTTGTAGACCAACATGATCAACAAGCTTTTGGTAATGATATACTAGATTGTTTTTCTTAAAACTGTTTGTCTGTATGATATTGGGAGATCTTCAGTTAAATTTGCTTGGCTGTTGGGACTGCACTCCTTTCACTGTGATTTCGTGGTGGTTAAGGAAAAGAATGAACTCCATTTGCACACTTAACTTTAAGGGTAGAAAATACTCCAGAAGCAGAAAAGACAGCTCAGGAATATGTTTGTGTGATCTTATATGGATTGCTTGAAAATATTAGCAGACTATGTTTAAAAACATACACCTAAACTTCTACAGTGTAAAATCCTTCTCTAGAATACTATAAGGCATTTTTTAGGTTAGATTTTTCATCTCATTTCTAGGTTTCTCTAGCATTAACATTGACCACATGTCATTTACATAGTCCATTTATATTTTAATTTTGCATCTGCATATTAAATGTATAATGTACAGCTGGACTCAGTACAATATTTTCTATGAAAGGCATAGGGAGCTATTATCCAATAAGAAATACATCTGGTTTTGGTGTAGCAGAGCTTTTCCAAAGGCAGAGAAATTGCTGTGATAATTAAACTTGAGACTCAGTGAAGGATAGAATTCCTGCTGGAGTATTAGACCTTGCACAAGGACTGGGATCCTGGAGAGAGGCTTTTTTATGGCTAATAACCTATTGTATATTACTAAAATACTTAAGAAAAGATGAGGCCAATTATTTGCAGCTGTCACTTGGTGACTCTATCCAGGTATTAGACAATCTCTTACACACCAGCTTAGGAATCTGTCATATTTTTGCTTACAGTCAACTGAGTCCTGAGCAGATGAACACTCTAAGCTGTCTGCCCTGGCACTTCCACACAAAAGGCTTTTAAATTAAAGTAAAAATTCATTTTAACAGTAAGGTTATGTTTTCCCTTGAGGTTTCTAACACTGTTCACTTTCATTGCCGAGGATGTTTCCGCCTTCATGGTAAAAGCTTTTCTTTTTGCTATCCTTGCAGCTCTTGTTAGATTGAATAAGTCAAGGTGCTACTGCCTTCATATTGCTAACGGGCCTGATCCCACAGCCCTTGCACCTGGCTGTGTGAGGCAGCTGAGGAGCTGAGTGTTAGAGGGGGGTATAGGTAAAATGACAGAGAAATAAATAGGAAAGTTTATTTATCTGCAACTTAGTTGTCACCGACAACTTCCTCTTACTGAATTGATAGCTTTCTTTTTAAAGCTACAAAGGCTTCTCTGGAAAAACTAAAATACTTGCTCAATTTTACTTAGTATGCAAGAAGTGTTAGTTTCTTCTCTCAAACACCAGCACACAGACGGCAGAAAAAATATAGTAGGCTCTGGACTCCCACTGAAAGCTGACCTAGTCTCACCCCTGGCTTTATTGTTTTTTTTTCATAATTAGCTTTTGCTCAGCTTTGTCATTTTCATAAGCCTCGATATTCTTCAATTAACAAAACAGAACAAGAACAACAAGAGCTTAGGCAGCTCATGAGGTCACTTCTTGCAGGGGCTGGATTATGGCACCAAAAGAAGCCTGAAAAGCATGTATTGATCCAGTCTGACAGTTCCTGCCACATTAAGCCTCACCACAGCTGTGATATAAAGGCGCTTAGAGCTGTTATCATAAATACCATCCACTATCTTTAAAGATCATCAAAATTGCTTCACATTGTATAAGAGTTATTGTCATATAATTTGTTCAATGCATTTTAGCAGCATAAATTGGTTTAGCATTTTAATACTAGCTTAAAGGTCAAAAGCAGATAATTTAAACTAACATTTATCCTATGAAAGTTATCATATAAGCTCAATTTACTGAATATGTGAAATGAAAAACAGTCATCTTTATTATTTCCTTCATTTATCCAAAAGCTAAATATAGACAATAAACTTTTTTAAAATGTTAAGACACTTCCATTTAAACTGTGAAAGAACATATTTAAGATTATTTTGTGAATGTGTACATAAAATTATATTTATATTATATATACTTATATAATATTGTTATAATATATATAATTTTAAAGCAAAATAATTTCCTATATTTTGTTCTATAGGAAGAGGATTATAAGAGAATAATATTTATAATAAAGAATGGAAAAATACAAGTACAGCTTTCATGATGAACTGAAAATATTAGGAAGAAACATGTCTATGGATTTCTTAACCCCACCTACAGCTGGATCTCTGCTCATCTGTAGTCCTGCTGTGTACAGAAAACTCCCTTCCAACTTGTGGCTCATTGAACCAATAAGATATGAAAGACAAATGCCTGCTTGAGAGAGAGAAATAAATTGGTGATTGTACAGGTGGAAGACAATATAGTCAATAACATCAGCAAAGACGACTAGGCCAAGTCTTGTTGGGAGTCTTTCCAAGGGGGTCTCCTGTAGTTTTTTTTCTCTGTGCAAGGGTTGCGAGACACTGATATGACCTACAATAAAATGTTCACTCAACAGAGCTGGAACCACAATCAGGTCCCAGAGAAAACTTCTGGCCCCACCCTAAATGTGGTTGTGGAAGAGCCAGTGTTCTGCTGGTGACACTGTTTAGATGGGATGGGATAGACCCAGAACACATCTACTGAGACTGATCTGAAGTACAGTCAAAATTAACACTTGCACTGTCAGGGTCTTGTCTGAGAGATGTAGTTTATTCTGGAGTATTTTCCTAACACTTGTTTACACAAGTGTTTGGAGGAGCAGGAACTGGAGCAGAGGTTTTCAGCATGATAATGGACTTCTCTAAACATTATGTGCCGGAGATAATTTGTGAAATGAATTGGTCTTCTGCACAGCTATATTTTGTACTTTGTGCTTGGGGCAGAAGAGGGCAGAGCAGTGAGGTGAAATCACATTTGCTACCTCTTATATGACTTCTAAAGCCAATCAAGATTTCTTTGGTGGTTTTGACTGCATCCTCTTTGGTCACAGTTTCTGGAGCCAAGATATTTGCCCAGTGCTTGTCCACAGCTGCAGTGTCATTTATTTTTCAGGACCGATAGTCAGACTTGTGCTGGGCCTTGAGCTTGTGCACCCAGAACCCCCCACAGCCTTGTGGTGTCCCTCTGTCCATCTCATCCTGACTAGGAGGGCCAGGCCCCAGGACTGGCCTTCTGGGGTCATTGGGGTCATTGCCAGATTCCTGCCCTTCTCACTCCTTGGTGGCTGTCAAGAGGCATGTGCAGCACTTAGAAAACTATAGATGGTGAGGCAGAGGGAAGACCAAAATCAGGTACTTAGAGAACCATAAGAAAAAGGAAAGCTCTTGGCGATGATGTCCTGAATACTTGCAGAGCATCCAATGATTTGCAGTTGGGGACCTTTCCCAGCCAGAGGTGTTCACAGGCAGATGACAAGAATAAAAGAATGACTGCTGGGCATGATTGCTGGGCAGAGGCTGGAGGAGTTATGCCAATGTATAGCTTGGAAGGCTCTTTTGCTTCTTGTTTTGTTTGGTTAGTCCTAATTTCCTTCAATCTGCATGGAGACTTTTATTTTCTTTCCAATCTTTTTCCCTCACCATTTGATCAATCTAATCTGATGAGACAACTCCTAATCTAGTCTTAATCTTCCATGTTTTTTCAAGCCTGATATTTGTGAGCATTTCTCACAAAAGCTTCTAACTGTACAAATTGGCTAACTTAATAAGTATTATAAAGGAGCATAACTGTCTGCATTACCAGAGGTCTTGCTGGTCATGATATTGTGAGATGAAAGATTGAGTGAATGAATCATTTGTAATAACAAATTTGACTTATTTTTCTATTCATGAGCAGTCCAGAAAGCAAGCTGCTTATGTCAAGTGATTGTATAATTAGAATTCTTTAGATTTTTTTTTAATTCCTCTGGAAATGCAGGAGGGAATCAGTTTCTTTTTTTGTTTGGGTTTCTCCTTACAAACTTGCTAGAGAAAAAGGAAACTTCAAAAACTGAAAAATCCACTCTCAGTTTAAAAGTAGCTTCCACCTTTAAATTTTGGTCTCAATGATAAAACAATAACAAAAAAATAGCACTTTATCCTCTTTATGTAGAAGTAATAGTGAAAGGATTGAAGAATTTTATCTCATCGGAAAAATAATTCAGAACACTGTTCCTCTTTTTATTGCCAGTGGAGACTTTTGGTATTGTTCTTTCAGTGGGATTCACAGATAGAATCAGGATTTTGTAATATTTGCTAATATTTTAATTAATTGAAAAGTCCTTGTTTGGTAGACTATCTGTGGAATGTGAATATAAAAGGAAGTGTCATAAAAATTCAACTAAAAATAGCCAACTCATTTTTGTAATGGCTTTTATTTCCACATGGAAAACAAACAAACAAATTAGATTTAAGCTAAGAAAAAAAAATAAATCTGTGGAATGTTTAAAGAGTAAAGGAAGACCTACTAACTGGAGCTTCTAAAATTAAATTAGATAAGGCAATGAAGGATACCATAAGACAAGTTACTTTTGTGGGAAAAAAAAATTTCTGGCAGAATAATAATTCCAAATTCTGAGTTGTCTAAAATGTAACTTAAAGATACTATTACCAAAGTTTCAAAACACAGATGGCAAACTTTTCTGAGATTAGTTTTTGTAAGATCATTAGATTGAATCTTTGGAAAAATTTCTTCATCAAAAGGTTTGTCAAGAGTTGGAATGGGCTGCCCAGGTAAGTGGTTAAGTCACCATCCCTGGAGATATTTTTAAAATATACGGATGTGGCCCTTAGGGGCATGGTTTGGCGGTGAACTTGGTGGTACTGGGTTAATGATTGGAGTTCTTTCTGACCTCAGTTTAGCCTAAACTTGGCTATATAACTACACTGCCTTTGTAATTTGCTCCAGGACAGGAACCCTTTTCCTCAGCCAGCTGACCTGGAGTGACCTATATGGACATCGAGTGATGTGACTGCTTGCATGGTGCTGAGCATTCTCATAGTTCCTGGCTCTGCACCTGACCCACATACCTGGGCAGCTCCTGAGCACAAGGACAGCATGCACTGGCTCCATAATTCTCACACAAAGTGCCAGCTCCCCTATAGGCTATATTTAATTTTAAGATCTTAAGAGCTGTCTGTGTTGTCTATTTGAGCAGAATCACAAGGTGAGTCTCTGAACCACCCATGGATTTCACTGAGTTTTGTTACACTCCAGAAGGTGTGTTGGAAATCACCTAGGATGCACTAGGATTACCATGATCACCTAACTTTTACCAACTGATGGTGGAGAAAGCCACATCCAACTTCTTGCAAAAGAAGAAATAGCAGGAATCTATTGCAGTGTGTGGTTTTGGTGGTTTTTTTGTGCATACAATTTTAGAGTTTACATGAGAGGCAACATTAACTTTTTAAAAATCATTCTTCCTCCTATATCTCAGAAATGACAACATTTCTGAAATCATCAGAATTATGCAGACAAGAAGATTATGAAATGAAAAATAAAATGCCAAACTCTAGTTTCCTTTTCATCTGTATGAGCTTCTGTAAGAAGTTCAAAGTCTTAATACAGTTAATCTGATTCATTGAGATCTAAAAGAGGTCTTTTAAGACCTGAAATCAGCCTTGCAAATAGAAGATACTGAAAACAATTTGAAGGGGTTTCCATGTTAACAGATATCATATTTTTTCTTTAGAAACACTACTAGTCTAGATGTGCTGCTATCACTGTATTGCTATCATTACAATAGTAATCCTAAAAAGAACTTGTCTTATATGAAATCTCTAAGGAGTTTCACTTTGCTTTGGTAGGATGTGATCATATTATATGCATTTCTAAACATGAGAAAATCAGAAGCAATGGCATTCTGGAGAGGTGGATTTGCCATGTTGTCTCTTCCTCCTTCTCAATGAGTGTTCAGAACTGGGGAAGACTCAGCCTCCTGAAGCCACAAAAGTACCACATGCTGCTCACACAGACATTAAAATTTCAGTAGAGTAGGACCTTACAGCTCACTATCACATTGGTTACAGAACCACCAAATTGCAGAAGTTGTAATGGATGTCTGAAGGTCATCTGGTCCAATCCTCCTGCCCAAGCAGGAAACTAATCTAAACAGTCAAATAATTGTTTGAAAATTTGGAAATCTTATGAATGTCAGCTATACCAATTACTGTTACAAAACAGGTGAAAATAGCCCATATGTAACCAGAGGTTTAACAAAAGAAGTTCTGTATCTTTCCTTATAATAACTATAGGCATAAAAACAAATCAGCCTTTTACAGGTTTTCACTCCCCCCGTGCCTTAGGAATACATGTGTGTGTACACACAAATCCATACAGCAATTCCCTGAGACAAAATCCAGCTTTGACCATCTACATACGTTCTTACCTGCACTCCATATGTTCAGCTGTCACATTGCCTATGGCACAGTCTAACATGCAAGGATGAGAGATAGACAGAGAATGCTTTGAAGCTACTCTGTCAATGTTTGAGAGTAAAAGATTATCCAACTGTTCTCAATAGTGCTACCAGCTGCAATGTATTCTCACTTAGATATTCTTGAAAGCAAAGGGGTCTGGTCATCTGGAAAGATGAAATATCCCACCATTTTACTCTCTCACTGAGGGGACAGTGAGGCTGTGATTGATATGAAAAGAGCCCTAAATGAGATGTCCCAGATAATCATTGCAGTCTTCTTTTTGTTTTGTCTTGTTTTGTTTTTTCCCCACCAGCTTTATTGACCAACTCTTGTCAGTGTTTTATAACAGAATCAAAGACTCCCACACAAGTTACTTATATTTCAGGGGTTATAGCAAGGGTGTCATGGTTTGGCAGGAAATGTGAGATTTAGTTAATAATTTGTATTTTATTTTTTGTTGCTTGTATAATCTAAACATTCCATAACAAATAGTTAGAAATTTACTAATTTGGTGCAGAATATGTGTTCAGCCTTTAAGAGTAAAAACAACAGTGCAGAGTGGGCTGTTTACCCAAGAAAATATTATTGCAAAGGAAAGTGATTGTCGTTTAGGATATTGTTGGGAAAGAAAAAACAGCTGTATGACTAGATTTTTTCTCTCTCTAGGGTTTCTGTCAAGGTCAAAGTCATTACACAATGTGTCTGGAATTAAAAGACACTATTTTAATAGAGAAAAGGGAGGTGACCTGGAGTCAAGTTCAGAGTGATGGATCCCTCACACAAAAGACGTCTCCAGACTCCTCACTCCTTCTTTCCTCTTACAGTGCACTTTCAAGCCCTTCCTGATATTTTCTTGTGCTGCTTACTTGAGCTATTTCAATATTTCATCTGCACCTGCCTTTGCTTTTTTCTTTCTTCACATCCTCCCTCCATTTCCTTTCATCTGTTCAACTCTCTGCCTCAAGTTCTAATACTAAATAAATGACAAAACATAGCACCCCCCCCCCAGACCAACAAAACAAAACCAAAGAGCAGACACTGACTGCAAGCACAGGGTGGGTGTGATGTGTGTGTGTGTTACAAAACTGGTGACCTTGGGAAATGATTATGTGTAATCCTTGACCTCTCCTTTACTATTACAGTCATGATTGTTTCTGTCCCGGACATTAAATCATGACTGCCACATACAAGGCTGGAAGACATTTTAATTACTGTTTTCAGTTTTTCTGATCCCTTTATTCTGTCTCACATTTACAGTGATGATAATATATCATTGTTCCCTCTGACACAAATACCCCATTCTGACACAAGTGTCTGTCCACAGAGCAATAGCATGAGCCTAAGGCCCCATAAGTCAGCTATGCAGGGAAGGAGAAACCAGTGACACAATGTCTGGGTGTATTCTAAGTATAAATTGTTTTGTTTACATTTATAAACCAAGCATGGTGATAGAAGTGGTAAAACAGCACTTTATTCCAGGCGATTATTTCTTTAAGGACTATTTGCTTAACAGCCATGTTTAGTTGTCAGAAAATAATTATCTCAATTACAAATACTTAATCAGAAAAGAAAGGACATAACAAATACCAGTGTCCTCAACCATGTTTCAGACTCTTATTCTAAAAAGGCAACTTTATGTGTCTTCTCAAATGGAAATTTTGCACATGTGCCAGGAACTTGGAAAGCTAAATGTTAGAGTAGCACCTAGAAACACTTGGCATATTAATATTTTATTCTTTAGCCAATATTCCAGGCCATTTCTTGCTTGACATTACTTCAAACTATTGGACTTTGACCCTTCTTTGAAGTCTGTGGCATATGCTGAAAATTAAGCACGTTCTTAAGTGTTTAAAGGATTGGTTTCACTTAGAAATAGTCAGTACATTTAACTTCCAGCACTAATTCTAAACTTCTGTCTTCAGCAAACTGTCTTTAGATGACATTAAGTACACCCATGCCGTATGTCTATAACTTCTTACAGTCAGCTATATACTCCATTTTCACCCAAAGTGGATTATAATCAAAGCACATGTTTGTGCAAAGCCATGGCACAAAATCTGGTGCCAGCTTGAGCTGCCAGCTGCCAACCCTTTCAAGAAACACGGAGACCAGAACATGAAGCAAAATACAGCTTTATTCTGAATATATGTGATTAGCCAAGAAGTAATATGAGTGGATTAAAATGGATTTCTTAGAAGTAAATGATAAGATTCAAGATTTGTGATCAAAATTCTTGGCACAATTGAAAATTGTAAAACAAACACAGTGTGGCAAGGAATGGGATCATTTAGCAATTGTTTGTGTCAGAGTTTCTTTGGCAGAGTGATAATAACTGTTCTTCTCCATCTCCTAAACCTCCCAGCTCAGTAAGACCACACATCAAGTTTTTGCAGGAGCATTTCTTTACCTGCTGAGACAGATGGGGAGCCTGCTTCCTTGCTCTAATGGGTTCCTGCTCAGCTGAGATCCTGCTATAGAAATAATTGAGGGTATGGGGTAAAGGAGGAAGCAGCAAACAGTCTGCACTGATTACCTACATAGATTTTCTCAGAGATGAGGAGAAAGGATGGGTGATTGTCCCCTTTAATGTCATTTCCATCTCTGTGGTAGAGAAGATGGATTAAGCCTTAATGGAAGGACTTGAGCCAAAGTGGCAGAAAAGGATTGGAATGTCCCTTATTCCTTATACTCAGGGATTTTTTCCAAACAAGGGTATAATTTGAAATGGAAGTCCTAAATGACAAGTTGCAAATTTATTTCTCTAGTGTGATGCATCCTTCTTCTCAGATTAACACAATAACCATACAGAGACTTTGCAGTTGCCTCTAGGGCTGGACAGTTCAATTTCATGTGACTTGTGAAGTCTGGAGTCTTTGTCCAGGTATAAGTTGCCATTCACATAATATAAACACACAGACATGGCACCCAAATCCTGTTCTACAGGTTGATATACCCCATTTTAAATTCAGCTGTTTTCCTCCTCATGAAGTCATGTACCAACTGAGGAAGACAGTGGGTCATAAATAATGAGTTGCATCTCAACATGCCAGGGTGTCCTAAGCGGAATACAATGATATTTGACACAATACAATGATTGCAAAATCCTTAAGTCTTTTCCTAACATTAAGACTGCAATTAGCCCACTGACTTAATGGGATTGCTGTCATAATTGATGTCAGGCATTGCTTAGTTATCTTCATGACCATCACTCAGAATTACAGGATCACAGAATCAATTAGGTTGGAAAGATCTCTGAGATCATCAAGTCCAACTTTTGAACTAACACCACTTTGTCAACGAGACCATGGCACTAAGTGCCTCATCCAGTCTTTCCTTAAACACATCCAGGGATGGTGACTCCACCACCTCCCTGGGCAGTCCATTCCAATGCCTACTCACTCTTTCTGTGAAGAAATCCCTCCTAATGCCCAACCTAAACCACTCCTGGTGCAGCTTAGGACTATGTCTTCTTTTCCTGTCTCTGGTTACCCTTGGAGATAGGTAGAGATAAGACAGTTATTAGTTCCCTTAAAAAATGCACCACAGTTAATTGCTGTGTAGTAGAGTTTGAAGAAAAGACAAAATCTAACAAAAGTTTTTGCTCACTTTACTCACTAAGTCAACCTGAAGCCTTATGTAAAAATTCTGGGTATGCAGAAGAACTGTCTGCTTTCGGAGACAAACATGCACAGAGAAGAAAAGTGATTGGTGTCACACCTTGAGGCCTTTCACTTCTTGTGCTGGGTGACTTGTGCCTCTCATTCAGCCAACCAGAGCCACACTTAGCACACATGAATTTACAACAGGTTGTCTTACCCACTGTAGCACCACATCTCCTCCTTTTGGGCAGGTTACAGCAAAAGCCTCACAATGTACAAGAGTTGTTCCAGAACCAGCCCTTTCATGAGTTGCTTCATTCTCATTTTAGCATGTCGAATACTTCAAATGAAGTATTTAAGTTGAATATTGTAAATTGTCTTACTATCTTAAATAAAGCACACTTCTCAAAATACTGAAGGTCTGATATTGAGGTTATAATGAATTTCTATTGAGATTCATATTTATTAAGTTACTGAGTAAGTTTTTCTATGTAAAGCCCAACCCCTTCCCTCTAATCAGGAAAATCAGCAAAAAATCTCCCAGGAGTTCACTGTGCTACAGCAGTCTGTTAATGACTTGTACTGAAGACTGTGAAATGGAAGGTGTCTTAGACAAATAATCTACTTTAGTTCTATTTACATTGAAGGTGTGGGTTTTTTTTCAGCACTGCAATACCCCAACTTGGTTTAATTTCAGATAGGTTAATGAGGGATAATTTTTTTGTTCTGCTTTGTGGCCACATCAGAAAAAAAAATTATTCGTGTCACAATCAAAATGACTTTTGGTTGCACACTGAGAAACAATGAACTGTGGACCAATAAAAAATGAATGATGAACCACGCAAAACTATTTGCTACACCCAAGCCCTAATTGTTTTTAATTTTCTGTTTTATTTTAGGTCTATTTGAAAACCAAAAGAAAACCACTTGAATTAAAAGATAATTTTTAGACGCTAAAAATTAAATTTTTGGTTATTTTTAAGTTAATGCCTCCGTATTTTCAAGCTCTTCCATCCCTTTTTTTTCTTGACTGAAATGAGTTTCAGTGTTTAGCCATTTTAGCATGTTAATTAAGTGTTAATTTCTGCTGCCTGGATTTCACTCCAAAAATCCATTCCTGGGAGGATATTGCTTGCTAACAACCTCCTTGTCAGCTCTTAATAGGAAATGACACGTAAAAAGTGGAGAAAGCACTCTGAAAATAATAGATTTCATATGAAGAGCAGGAATAGCTCAAATGTGTTTTTATGAACTGGGCACTCTATCTTTTGAGTAGTAGGTGAATGGTAATTTTATTAAGCAACCTAAAACCTAAAATCAAGAAGAAAATTAGGAGATTTAGAAGGTCTTCCATCTTTGACAGAACAGCCAAGTACTAGGACCTGACAGGTACGATAAAGAGCTTAGATGTTCTTCTAATATTGTTCTTAGCCATAAGCCCCCAGGCTTTGTTCTACATGCTTAGTTAAACTGTTTTTATCTTACATAAATCCTGGTAAGCTACTTTAAGATCCATCAGACTACCTCAATTGCCATTTAAGTGTTTTTTTCTGCACTAACTGCTTCTTGTTAAATAGTTTGACATTTATGTGTCTAGACTTGGGTTGTTTTGATATTGATTTTGTACAGAATGATAATGGAGCATAGTGGCAATATTACTTTTGCTGTCATACATAGTAGCAATATATCTCTTTGAACTTCCTATGTTGGGAGCAAAATCTACACATATGTAGGTCTAAACATAGTCAGTTCTTCTAAGCTAATATTCTGCTTTGATTATTTTTCTGCTACAACTAACATTCTTCTTTACAGTGCTGAGAATCATTATTTTGAGGGAAATTTGTCTAAATGTGGAGCTTCCAGGTTAGTGTCTGCACAAGAAAGATGATTGTGCTATCAGCTAACTCCCTCCCTCCTCCCTCACTAATGACCTTACTGTGGGTAAGGAAAGCTGCTTTCTGTGGATGTTAAAGTGTACATAGTGAGCCAGTCACTTTTAAGATGGTTACTGCTATCTGTTAAATGAGATGGGCTTTAGCTTGTCTTTTTTTACCCCCATGATTTTTTCTGTTTGCTTACCTCAAATCAAAATACTGGAAAGAAACTCATTTGTCTGGCTGCTATTTAAATAAGGATACCTAATGTTCAACTCAGACAAAGATTTTTAGGCATAAAATTAAGAAGTCACCAATTTAAAAAAAAAAACCCTACCATGAGGTAGGAAGTTTTGAACTATGAGATACACAGGCCAATAGAAGGAAAGCCAACCATTAACATTTTAACAACAGAATAGCTTTACTATTGAGGCATTCACATTAAATATTGTACTAATTTTGTAAGCTAAAATCTTCAAAGCCAAGCTGATGACAGGGCTGACCTTTAAACTGCCCGGGTGCTTCCCTCAGCTTTTGTTTCAAGTCTTTGATAGTGCAAGAGTATGGAAGTCATCTTTTCTTAGTGGAAGGAAAGAGATTTCACCTGGAAACAACTGGGTTAGACTTTTTCATGCCTTTTCTACCTCTGTCTCTTACCCGGGGGCTTCTGTTCCTCTGTCCTCATCCCCCTGCTTCCCCACCCTGCAGATAACTGGGGCAGTGGAAGCATGTGAGCACGTGGACATGGGGACGCACCTCAGCTGCTCACCCTCAGTCAAGACTCCTCATGCCCTCAGTTGCACCATTTTCCAAGGTGCAGCTTGTTACAACTCTGCCATCCTGCCAATGGGTAGATATGAGCAATTTCAAAAAAGGGCATTTCCAATCTAAGCAAATACATCCTGAACTAGCCAGCAAGAACTTCACAAATATTAAATACATAAGTTGAGAACATGTAAGATAGTAGTTTCCTATAATTTCCTGAAAGTGAAGAAAATCAAATATAATCTGCCTTTTTCTGTATACCTCTATTCTACTAACTGAGAGAGATCTCTGTCCAAGATCCTAATTCTTCTTGCTCAGTACTTATGTATTTAGATCTTTTTTTCCTAAGCAAATTAAAATACTGGCCAATGGCTGAGGTCTGGCCAACTTTGCTGCCATGCTTTAGAACACTTCACATCCCTGGGCTTGAGGCTGTTGTCTCACAGGACAATGGTCAGGAGGGAAATGGCCCCATGACGCTGCCATCTGAGATAACTTCAGCAGGAGTTGAAACTTCATACTCAAGAAACAGAGTGAACTTTATTTCAAAAGTAATAAGTGCTGCTCAGCCATACATTTATCCTCAGAAGATGGTTAAGTTACTATAAACCCCATGTTTTTATCAGTATGAAAATATAAGAATCACCAGGCCATTTTTATAGTTATTTAAGAAATTGGCGGTAAACCCTGGCGAACAATTCCACCCCCCATGAGATTATCAATTTTAGTGGACAGGTATTGAATTTGTAAAATATCTGTTTGTAATTGAAAAGAAAATCTCATAGGTATTTATTTAATTTGAAAATGGAAATAACATGGCTTACAGTCGGTTCCAAGAAAAGCTAGCCTAAATAACCAAAACAAATCCTTTAAAACCATAGACTAAGGCCAGAGTCTCCACCTCTATTTGTGTGAATTAAAGTGTTGAAACCTGTAATATATGTACAGTTACCTCCACTTTTCACTGTGGTGAAAAATGACTACCCCAATAACTTTCATGGCCACTGAGAATTTCGTTTCCCAGTAATTCTAACATTTCAGGGCTTAAGGACCATTCCATTATTTATTCCTTTCCTTCACTCAAATATTTTGTGTAGACTGACAGCCAAGTTATCTGGACATTTTTACACAGTTGTACTGCAGACTGAAGACTTGACATTTTAAAATAAGAATTTAATCTTCAAGGAAATATATGTATTTCAGGAGTTCTGGTGACTACTTCTGTTTTTTGTAATACTTGTGTAAAATTGGTGGGTTTGACTTCTATCTGTAATTTGTTTTGCAGAGGAAATGCACATTGTCTCTAGCTTTGGCCCAGCAAATCTTGTCCAGGATTGTCCAGCAATTCCTGTTCTTTCTGATTTCCTCTTAGATAAAAAGTTATGCCTGTTAACTTCAGTGCTATTTAAGACTTCAAGATCACAGGCCTTTCTTATGAAAAATATGACAGAGCAATACAGGTAGAAACACACAGCTCAGTATTTCTGAAAGTCAGACTTGAGGGCCATATTCAGACATTGACGGTAAAAAAGAGTGGGTATCAACTATATCTTCTAAAATTTCACTCTAAATAGTAGGAAATATCTCCTTTTGGTATAATTATTTAACTTTGTGCATCTCTCAACATGTACAGATCTTTTTTCATATACCAACCCATAAGTGTGTCCACATTTTCTTGGGTCCTGAGGACCACAGCAGAATCCAGCCCTCGTCCAGCTCCTGTTTCCAGGGTAAGGCAGCCTCCCATCTATCCACATTTCCCTGAATCGACCTTTTACCTAGAAATATTGGTGGAAAAAACTCAGAATGACAAAACACACTCTAGACATCATTTTCCTAAATAAGCTGACTAATTAAGCGGGTTGTCCAGGCTTGCACTATGCTCAGCAGAGAGAGAGAGGAGCTTCTAGAGGGCTATTTCACTCAGCTGAATCTAGGTGGCTAAGAGAGTGGCTGAATTACCCTCTGGAAATTCTTGTTTTAAATGGCTATTCAGAAAATTTGGACAACTAACTTAGAGTGAATGCCTATCAGCAAAAATTAAGTGAAAGGAAATAATTTCACAATTAAAATGAGATACTTGCTGTTTCACAGTCTGGGCTCCCTGGAGTGTATTCAACTTGCCTAAATTTAGCCTTTCTCTATAAGCTTCCATTATAGTCAGCTTGGTGAAACAGACATTTCAAAGACATTTCTCACCTGCTTTAGCCCCCTGTATTTAATCCCACCTACCAGTTTCAAAAGTTAAGTCACTGTTCCCACTACCATTTAATTTAATTCTTAGCTAATGAGAGAAAAAAATTGTGAACAATCATTCAGTCTGCCTTACTTGATAAGAGACTACTTATTTAAATATGAATGCTAGTACGACTTGATGCTCTACTCTGTGAGGTATTTGTCTGGAGCATGTCTACAGTGGCAATTTGTGCACAAGCATGATGAACAAATGCAAATGCTCCTTGGTGTCTTTTCGGCCTCTCTGGCTAATCAGTGAGTGCCATACCTGAAGCTGTTTAGTTCTGTTGGCAAAAGACAAAGGTCAAATCTTAAAAAAATTAAACAAGTGAGAAGCAGACTACAGTTAATATAAACCCATGTCTGTTTAGAGACTAACATAGATACTTTTACTGTATGGTTAACAGTCTGTTGTGGGGGAGTAGTAGATGAATAAGGTTTTGATCATCCCTAATTCTGGACAAAAATCTTAGAGTGGTTGCTGGTTGTAATAATTGTGATATTTTATACAGTTGTGTGACTAATTCGACCTCAAATTATTCTAGCTTAAGTACTTCTGTTTTCTTCTCTATATGTATATATATTTCTATTTAGTTGATAAGTAGAGTTAACAAAATAGATTCAAATGGAAACCTTCATAGACCAGATGTTTATTTCCTCGATTGCAAAGGCTGCAGGCTACACGAGAGACAACTTAATAACCCTAATAACACAGTGGTGGTCCACACAACCTGCCCATTTTAGTTCTCATAAAGTCCTAGTAAAAGTTCTAGTCCCATAGGCTTCTCTGAAACCTTCAGACTTCTACTTTTAGTCCATAAAATTGCCAAAATATTTTGGAACTTTTGAAGCTGGTTTGTAAACTCTTGTGAAATCAGCCAAATACAGAAACTAGAATAATTAATTTAAAATGAGTCAGAGTAATTTTTTTGTGGCTGAAAATACAGGGATATTGCAACCTCTGGGATTGCTGGAGCATTTAAAGGTCAACTTACACTTTTCTGTATGGGAACTGAAACGGAATTGAGGTGGCCACACATTGCCAACTACTTTGGCAGAGCTTGTAGTACAGGGCTGTGATAAGTGTGGTAACAGGAAAGGGCAGACAAAGGAGGAATGGCATGTTTCGCAACAGCTCATGGTGGACATGTGGAGAGCTGGGAATTCTCATGGTCTGGGGCTATCTTGGTGTTGGGATGCCTTGTAGGTGCTCAGACTGCCCACTCTCACACAGCCAGTATGTTTTGTGGCATCATTAGCACAGCCAGGTGTCATGGACTTACCTTGAAGGGATCTGTCCACCATTTGACCCAGAGAGCAGTGGGAGGAACTGGGAATTTACAGAAGCAAACTGAGATCAGCTGGGGTCTTGAATATATCTGGAACTGGAATCAAGTTTGGAGAGGCAATGACAGCTTCAGGGAAAGAGACACTTGAGGGTGGGACACTGGACAGTGGAAGAAAGAAGGCAGTCAGAAGCCAGAGCTATCAGCTCAGGTATACATCAGAAAAGGACCAATAGACAGAAATGCAACATGAAAATGTAACTACTGTGAAATAAAAATGGATTTGTCAGAGGAAGGTAGAAATCTGCAAAGAGGACGTAGACAGATGTCCAAAAGAATACGTGGAGAGGGACATACATGATAGAGAAAACTGAAAACAAATAGTATTTTTCAGGTCAGTGCTAGCCAGAGAAAGCAAAATCTACAGCAACAGGGCCTTGTCCAGAACGTACTGGGGAACAGCTATTTATCTTCAAAGGAGAATTTGGATTTTAGCTGCCCTTGATGTCTGGATAATAATACACTCTCTAAGTGAGCTTCATCAGTGTGGCCTTATGCCACATCAGCATGCCAAGGAGATTGTACAACCCAGAAATTGGATGACTATTCCTGCTTTTTTTAATGTGATAGCAATAAGCAAGTAACAAGTGTGGGAGAAATTATATAATAATAAAAAGAAGATGAAGAATGTACCTGTTCCCTGCTTCCATAAAAAAAATCTCTTTTTTAGAAATTAGACTTTTTCCAGGAGACGGCAATGATAAATAGGAATGGGTGTAGTTAAAATAAAAATAGCTCTAAGAATAGCAGTTCTGGTTCTTTGCAGTCTAGTTGGAAACCACTCTAATTTGAAAACTGGACACATGACAATGGCAAAAGACTCTAACTTGATAACTCACAGGCTCTACAGGTGAACCCACTATGGAGTTATGAGACCCAATAAAAATAATAGTTGGACAGATATTGAGTCCATAAAATGATGGCAGCCAGGCACACAGTATAATATGAAACAGATGTAGGTGTATCGCTCTGAATAGTTTGCACTCTGGTTCAACAATAAAAATGTGTGATGTTTCCAGTACCCGCCACCAGCCATATGAGAGAATAAGTTATCCATCTGGTTTCAATACAAAACGCACCATCCTAAAATCAATTGATATTTCATACTCTTTGTATTCTTCTTTCCTGCACATGCAGGAAGTATTAATGGTGACATGATTGTATGTTACTGCAGTTTAACAAAATGATCAGGAAGACAAGCTATGTTAGCAACATTATTCAGACATTTAATAGCATTTATCCTTTTAACTTCATTATAGTGCAATGCCCCAAGGCCCAAAGAGAGTTATTTTTAACATGACTTCAGACAGAATGGAGCAACTTCTCATATGAACATGCACTGGCCTCTTTATGGAGATATATTACCAAGGCTCCAGGGTATAAAAATAAGAGGCTGCCTCTTCTGTCTCCCCTCTGCCCTCACTCTTCCTTGCAACCACTCCATGTGGTCAGCACTCTCCGGTTTCTCCCTTAGGTCAGAAACAAAAGTCCCAGGCCCTGAGGCCTTCACAGCTGTTACCACTCTCCAGATGTCAGCACTTGCCTGTCCCTTGTCCCTCCTTCCTCCTCCAAAATAGAAACCCCATATCTATTTAACCTTGCATCTTCTCCCATGTCCCCCTTCAGAAAGCAGTACAAGCTACTCTGAGAAACTGAGCATGTGTGTGTGTATGTTTATATTCATGTGCATGAAGAACAATCATTGAGTATCCCCCTGCTTCCCTCTGAAAGGGGACAAGAGGGGATGCAGAGAAGGAAAGTGAGACCTTGTCCCCTCTTGCACATAGAAGAGTCATTGGATGCCATCAGCTGGTGATCCCACTAGTCCTCACATTGCACAGTGTCCCCTGTCGCCCCTCCAGATAACCAGCCTCACCATCACCATTCCTTACCCTAATGAGAGCAAAGCTTCCAGACAGCATCGTCACCGCTCTGTAGCAAGCCACTGATAATTTTAAAGCATGATTATAGATCTCTTTTTATACTGTCTTGTTCTATTTTTGTTTCTCTTTTCCCCTTTCATTTCACTTGGTATGTTTTTTTTCCTTCTGTTTCCTTTACACTTCTTCATCGTCCTTGGAGTTTTCCCACACCTAACCCCTCAGTTCCTGTTCTACTCCTGTCTTCCTTTGCTTAACTACTTTGATGCCTCAATCATATTTTTTTCTTCCCAGTTTGTTTCTCCTAATATTTGCTTATTTATTTGGTGCTGAGGTTGACTGATGACACTTCTGCAATTACAGTAACTAGTCCCAGCAGTTACTCTTTTGTTCTTTCAACCTTTCCTATGTTTT
>WEIV01006687.1:10746-32795 GCA_013390005.1 Calyptomena viridis
ATACTTAAGTGCTTCTGTGGAACTGAGAAAAAAAGAGAAATTTCATTGTTATTTCTACTGAAAGTGAATAAGTGAAACAAAATCACACACAGCTGCACAGAGTGCTTTTGGGAAAAAAAAATCTGGTAAATTAATGCAGTATATTTCATTAATACCTTCCCAAGAGTATCACTGTTCATTTTCCTTGAAGGTAGAATGGAGGCTTGTTAATTGAACTCTATCTACTTAGTTTATCCAAGAGAAGGTTAAAAGGTGACTTCGTTATGCTATTTAAGTAATAGTATGGGAAAGAGATTTCTGGTGGTAGATGCCTTTTTAATCTAATAGGGAAAGGTGTAATGAGATCCAGTGGTTAGTAAATGAGGCTAGACAAATTCAAACTAGAAATAAAGCAGAAATTTTAATAGTGAGAGTAACTGATCATTTGAAAAACTCAGCAAGGCATGAGGTGGGTTCTTCATCATTTGAAGAACTAAGATTGTATAACTTTCTTAAAAATATGGCTTAAATCAAGTACAGATTATTAACGCAGAAATTGCCCTCTGCAACTCCTTGTCCTGTGTCATTTAAGAAGTCAGACTAAATCATCATAGTGATACCTTTTATACTTAAAATATATGAATGGATAGGTCAGAGAAGTAAGAAGTAAAACTGAAGTCTCCTTTCTTACCTGGAGTTAACCAACTGCTTCTTCCAATAACTTGATTTGATGACTGAGCCTGGTTTTCCTCAATAATCTTTCAACAGCTGCTGCCTAACTACCAGACAGACTAAAAGCCCCAAGCCCCTTTCTGCATATATGCAGAAACATACACTCACTATTTACATGATCTAAAGATGGCAGCCAGGACAGAAACTATTGCCCAAACTAAAAAGATATAGATCTCACAGAGCAAGAGGCTTTATGGAAGTACAGATGTAAAAATACTGAACCTTGTCTGTCCACAGGCTTTGACAATATTTTGACAGATACTTACAATCTCCGAATCTTCCAACTCGGGTAAAAATATTTAGGCTTACAACGTCTTTAAATTTAAGCTGAAGTATCTGCCAGCTCCAATCTTTTCCCCCATTGCTGATGAACACAAAACATAGAAGGAATAATGAAAACCCCTGTGTGGGCTGGAAAAAATGCAGACTACCTTATCAGTACACCTCCAGAAATGCAGAGAATATTCTATCAGCACGTCTTCTTCATTTAGACAATCTAAAGGAAGACTGAAAATATCCTGACCTCCGCAGAAGATGTAGCTGTTGCTGTATTAATCAGAAAGGGATATTACTGACAAGATAAATTAATATTAGGTGATGTGATATGGCTTCTGGAAATAACCATTTCTTATTTCATTAGTCCAGAAAAAGCCAGATGAATTCTTCCAGCCACTCTCAAAACTGATAAAAAGGGCATATTTAAAATATGTTAATCTTTTTCCGTTTGCAAATACTGAGTCCAAGAATATATGAAAAGAGAAATTTAAGGGGATAGAGGACAAATGAATAAGGAGAAACAATGTTAGAAAAAAGGCAATTTCTATGTTAGCAATGTATCCCAGGTGTCTTGGTGAGCATCAAACCTTAATTATCCTTGTAGTTGTCCGTAGCTATTAAAGCTGTTCATTCTGGGGTACCTGCTTCCTTTTCCTTTTAGCTCAGATTAGTTTTCTGAGCTAAGCCATTCCTTAGAGTTATGTCATTTCCGTAGCAAGAAGAGATGAGAATTGCACATATGTAGCTGTAGCATTTCAGATCTCTTTACCAGTGATACACCTTTTTGTTCATACAGCCCCTGCCTCCGTACCATTCATCCCTGCTCATTGTCTTCTTGCTACTGGCACTTTCAGAGAGACCAGGACTATGTACAATGTACAATAGAGGATGAATGCACTGCTCAGAACAACAGAAAAATATGTTATCACTCAGGAGTTCAAAACTCAATGACTGTTTAACATAGAGCTACAGGTTATGGTGTTCTTACTGAAATGTCCATGTGGCTCTCAGCTTTCTGCTTTTCACAAGCACATGTTAGTCAGTTCAGTCAATTATGGCATCTGGCTGTTTGGGGTTCTCATGCTTCTCAGAGCTAATTCTATCATTTTTCATGGGCATGAGTTGTTCAAGACTTTTTGTGGGCTAAAGGGCTTTCACTCAAATATGTTATTTCATTAAAAGGCACAAATAGTTGCAGAATTGTACATCGCAGTGTATCACTGAACAGCTTTACAGTGTTATACAGACAAGGGGACTATTTTAAGTAAGGCATCCTACCGATACAAGAAAAATCATAATATTCTTAATGTCTGCACAGTTCAAAATTGTAATTTCACTTGCTCTGTAGAATTATCATATCCACATAATTATACTTCCTGTGTGCTTTTAGTCTAAATTTTTACTTTACTGACAAGCAGGTAGCTCTTTTGGCTCTTCATAGGGAAATAATAAGGATGTAAAATAGATTTAATTCCTTATTGTAAATTATCTATACAAAAATTCTTTATTTAAATCCAGTTGAAGAAGACACCTTAGTACTACCAGGCATTTAGGACCCAGCTTGATTTTTAAATTCCAAGGTAAGTGACATGACCAATTATTTGAAAAATACATGTATGTCTTCTGGTTTTCAGTATTACAAAGTTAATTTATTAT
This sequence comes from Calyptomena viridis, assembly GCA_013390005.1. Lineage (NCBI taxonomy): Eukaryota > Metazoa > Chordata > Aves > Passeriformes > Eurylaimidae > Calyptomena > Calyptomena viridis. The sequence continues at coordinate 13,390 of WEIV01006687.1, forward strand.
GGAGTGTATGTGCATCAGTGAAACACAAAAAAAGGATAGAATCCCACAAGGCTGCTTCAACAGAGGAAGTCTCTAATATAACAAACTGCAGAGACATCAATTTGATTATGTGAAAACTCTCTGCTGCATTTTGATATTCTGATTTGAGGGATACCAGGATCTGCAGCCCAGCTTTTATGTCATCAAATAATTTTCTGCGGCTGAAATGCTTTCCTTGGATGGATGTGCATCAAACAATGAGTAGACAGCCTTGTGTGCCTTGAATATAGTCAATGATAATGATGAATTTCTTCTGTAACAGAGCTTTTTAGGATACTGATTGGACCATTTTTCTGAAATAGTCGTTTATATGAGCTAATCTGAGAAATGACTTCATTATTCCTATAATTTTGTCAGATTTATAATGGCAGAAATCAAGAACAGGATCTAATATTTATTATTCTTGCAATGTTTTCTAGTTACTTCTTACTTCTTTTTCAACTAAAAACAACTGAATAGTTTAATTCATGACTTATTCAAAGAACCACCTAGTGATCTTTTCAGAACAGAAACATCTGCTTTTGAAACTTCGTTAAATGTGAAAATAACTTTCACTGAATAAGGATAAATAACAGGACATTAAAATATTTATACAGATAATAGAAAAGCATATTATGGAAAGTAAGTCAAGTCTCAAAATATTTGTATTATATTAAAGTGGTAAGTTCCAGATGTGTACAGTTGCTTAAGATAAAATTATAATATTCAGATTCATACCTTATAACAGTTTTTTTTTTTGCTTTTGAGACAATCTGTCAAATACTGGTTTAATTTTTTATTATCTATCATTCAGAGTATGGCAGACAACCAGAGAAGCACTCTATAGTACTTCCTGTTCACCTGATCATCACCTTGCTAAATGAAGAGCTGATATATATATATATATAAAACTAGAAAATCAATCATCCACAGAATCTATTTGCTCTGAATTTGCACGTTATTCGATACTTCCAAGTGGTAATATATAGCGGTGATATTTTAAACAAAAATATCTTTGGGACTGCTGTGTTTGGGATGCTGTCCATCTGCACCTTTGAAATTGGCAATCTCCCTCTCTTCTGCCTTTGCATTCACTGCATTCATTAACTTTCCATCTTAAGGATAATTCAGTTCACAACAATCTTCTGTTCTGAGCAACACAATATTCTTACCTTAATTAGTAGCATTTCTAAAGTACTATTCTTTCAAAAACATAATTTATAATGCCTGTGGTTATATATGAATTGTAGTAATGACACTGCAGGCACTGATACATAGTGTCTGCTGGATTGTTAAAACTACAGAATAATAAATATTCATTGCTGTACGTATTTATTACATGATATGCATGGTACTGATGTGAAACAGATTGATATCCAGTGAACATTAGACATTTTGAAGAAAAGGATTTAGGTAGGTGTTATTCTGGATGAAACTACTTACTATTTGAAGTAACCACTTCATTTTTCTTCTAGTTTTTCTTTTTATACTTATTGATGTTTCATATATATATAAAATACTTCCTTTTTTACACTACCACTGTTTAGCTAGCAAAAGGTATTGTCTAACAACAAACTCATGGAACATCTGCAAGTGTGCAGTCAGCTGACTGTGCTTCATTCCAGTGATTTCATACTGATGTGCTCTTCAGGGAGAAACTATGTTCTACAGGATTCCTGCAGGCCTTGGCCAAGGCATTTAATTTCTCTTTTTTTTTTTCTGTAAAGTACTCACAGCAATGCTTCTTTACATTCTCTGTATTTACTGCTATCATTCCCAGTATGAGCAGGACTTGGTTTTGACTGAGGCCTCAAAGAGTTGTGGCAATAAATGATCAAAAACAACCCTGTGCATAGATAAATATAGACAGGTAACATAAAATGACATAGCTGCTCAATTGCAAAATACATCCTGGGATGAATGCAGTACATCATTAAAGAAAATTACTCCTACTCATATGCTCCTACCTCCTTGCCCTGTCTTTTGAGCTGTCATGGTCAACAGGTGGAAACAACTCCATGGGGTGCAATATCTATTCCACAGATCCTGTCAACTGTCCTCAGCAGACTCTGTGCCAAAACCATCATCTCACACATGAAAGGAAGCCTAGTACATGCCTTAGAAGAAAGGGAAAGTGTTTAGAAGAGAAAAAGGCTATCTGTGTAGCTGAAAAGAGATATTGGATGGGGAAGGTTATCCACAGCTAAGGCAGGAGAGAGGCTTGAACAAGTTTCTTTCACTGGGAAGTTTCCAAGACTGGCTCTTCATTTTTATGTCTCATCCTCTAGAGACTTAAGTCTTGGAGAAAAGTAGAAGCACATTATTCTGTATTGTTGAACAATCATTTATTTGAGAGTAGGATTAAACTTTCACTTTGTTATGCAAAATTTCCAATTTCAGTTGTTTTAGAGGCAGGCTATCATACTAATGAGCACTGAATTAAAGATATGACTCCTATTTACAGCATGCTTCCTCTGGACATTGGCTTGATAATTTACATTACTGTCAAATTTTGTGCATGCACTCCAATTCCCAGAACATACAATTCTCTCCCTTGAATGATGACAACATTGCCTGATCACAAACAAGCTGCTTTAGCTAGAAGTTATCACTATCTTAAATGGATCCAAGAGTACTTTTCAGGAAAGATTACAGGGAAAGGTGTTGTAACGGGTTGACCTCGGCTGGATGCCAAGTGCCTGCCCATTCACTCTATCACCCCCCATTCCCGGCCGGGCTGGAGGGAAGAGAATAAGATGGAAACCAACTCGTGGGTTGGGATAAGGCAGTTTACTAATGCAAAAGCAAATTTACGTGCGCAAAAGTTAAGCAGAAAATAACAAGATTTATTCTCTACTTTCCTATCATCATCGATGTCCAGCCACATCTCGAGAAGCAGGGCTTCAGTACACTCAATGTTTTCTTAGCAGGCAGCCATTGGAAACAATGAATGTCCCCCCTTCCTGCTCCTTTTCTTAGGTTTTATATCTGAGCTGACATCATAGGGTATGGAATATCCCTTTGGTCAGTTTGGGTCAGCTGGCCTACTTGTGTCCCCTCCCAGAATCTCGCCCTCAGTTGGGGAAGGAATGTTACAGTCTTGATGCTGTGCTCAACAGTACTGATGTATTATCAAAACACACGTGTGTTATCAATACCCTTCTAGCTACCAATGCAAACCACAGAAATGTGAGGGCTGCTATGGAACTCAGACACACCCAGTACAAACTTTGAAGTCCCCAATGACAAAATATTATCAGAAGTGATACATTTTTTTAAACTCTGGTAATACTCTCCAGAGGATAAGGCTTTGCACATTTATAAGCAGAAAATGCAAGTATTTACACCTTACCCTTGATTGGGGAAGGAACATTACAGGGAACATTACAGTCCCGATGCTGTGCTTGGCAGTAGTCACAACACTGGTGTGTTGTCAACACACCAATACAAAGCATAGCACTGTGAGGGCTGCTATGAGGAAATGAACTTCATCTCAGACAGATCCAGTACAGGTGTGCATTTACATTTTTTGCACTGCTAATTATGAACTTATTTTAATTTCACTTCATTAATTTATGTAGCAAAACACCATGTTCAGTAACTTTATCACCTAACTGAATGCAGGTTTTTTTATGATTAAAACAATTCTAGATATTTTAGTGTGCAATTTTGTATTTGTGTGTGTTTTAAGAGATGGTACAATTTTTGATTGAAACAAATAGAATATAAAGTTTGAAGATCAACTCCCAGTGCTCTTCACCTATCAGGCAAATATGTACTTGCCTTTTCTAAAAAAAATTCTCTGATTGTGACTGGTATTCCTCCTTTTTGTAAGTCTTAAAGCCAACAAAAAATGAAATGTTCATATATTTTTATAGAAACAGAAATATAGCTGAAAGTTTGAATACCTTCCATAAAGTATTCCTGTAAGTTACAAAGAAAATCAAACAAAATAAAACATGTTGTTCTATTTAACCTTCCAGGCACCATAATTCTTGAATATGTTCAAGCTGGTAGCTCTTCACAAGTATTGTGACTTATGAAGCTGTACATTTTTATGTAAAAGACTTCTTGAAAAATAAAATCAAAGCTCTTCTAGTAGCATTCTGGTATTCTGAGAGACAAGAAAAATTTTGGAGCAGGGCAATGCATTTACACTGTAAATTTAGGACAGTGACAGACTTCAAGAGTTTATAGCTTCCTGAAGATCTTATGTATGGTGCTTCTGTTCGATAAAAAAGTTATTCAAAATGGTAGAGAAAAGAAAAAGTCCAAGGCATTTTTGGTGTTTTCCAGAACAGTAAGGAAGAGAGAAGAAACAAAAAAAGTGTAATGATGACACTGATGAATGGGGTAACGTCAGACTGCAACCTGTCACTAGTGGGGTTCTGCAGGGCTCCGTCTTAGTCTTTAACATCTTCATAAATGAATTGGACACAGGATTGGAAGGGATTCTAAGCAAGTTTGTGGATGAGACAAAACTGGGAGGAACTGTTGACTCGAAGGCAGGGAGGCCCTGAAGAGAGACCTCGATAAATTAGAGGACTGGGCAATTACAAACCATGCAAAGTTCAATGAGAGAAAGTGCTGGATTCTGCACCTGAGATGGGGCAACTCTGGCTGTTCATACAGACTGAGGAATGAGATGCTAGAAAGCAGTGCTGTGGAAAGGAACCTGGGGGTCCTGGTTGATGGCAAGTTGACTTGCAGCAGTGCCCTGGCAACCAGGAGGGCCAACTATGTTCTGGGGTGCATCAGCCAGTCAAAGGAGGGGAATGTCCCACTCTGCTCTGCACTGGTGTAACCTCACCTTGAATGTTGTAGCAGTTTTGGTCACTACAATAAAAGAAAGATATTAAGCTATTGGAGAGCATCCAAAGGATGGCAACTAAGATGGTGAAGGGCCTTGAGAGGAAGCCATATGAGGATTGGCTGAGGTGACTTGGTCTGCTCAGCCTGGAGAAGATGAGACTGTGAGGAGACTTCATTGCAGTTACAACTTCCTTGAGATGCAAAGTGGGGGGCCAGACACTGATATCTTCTGTGTGGTGACCAGTGACAGAGTCTGAGGGAATGGTCTGAAGTTGTGTGAGGGGAAATTTAGGTTGGATATTAGAAGAGGTTCTCCACCCAGAGGTTGGTTGGGCACTGGAACAGTCTTCCCAGGTTCAGTGGTTGGATTTCAAGAAGATTTGAACAATGCTTTCAGACATATGGTGTGACTCTTGAGAATGGTCCTGTGCAGGGTTTACAGCTGGATTCTGTGACCCTTGTGATTCCTTTCTGACTCAGCATATTCTGTGATTCTGTGACTAATCTAAGCCGAAAAGCCAAAATGACATGGATGAAAATTACTTGGGGTGACCTTCAGTTCAGCACATAACTAATGTATTATTGAAGTTTGAGGCATTTTCTCAATTGTCCTATGTAAAAGTAGAACTAATTACTTCACCTGCATGCAACAAGTTGCCATAGTAAAGCCTACAGAGTCAGTGCATATATTGATTAATTACCCTAATATTTTCCTATTTTGTCAGTGTATTTTAGAGTACCACAAGAGCATATGAAGGCATGGATATATCAGTTATATCTGTATGGTATAGGTCCACTTCCCCACAATGCCATGTAGCCAGCAAGTACCCCTGAGTTTTGTGTGAGAAGCTGAACTATAGCACAGTCCTTTCTGGTCTGGAAAGCCCTCTACTTTGGGAAAATAAGGAAGTCATTTAAATAGTTGACTAGATTGAGTGCTAAAATGGAATATCAAGCATGATCATATCTGTTGAGCATTCTGAATGTCTACATTGATACAATTTCTTAGGTGGAAATCAGGTAATCTGAATCTGAATGTCTAAAATTAGGCATCTAGTCTAAGGTGGTCTTGCAGAAGATGGAGGGTGTGTTTGATCTCGTATAATCTACACTTATACCAAGTTCCATTTCATCGTAAGCATGCAATTAAGATGCCTTCAAGAGATTGCTTCCCATGTATATGAAATGGTTGCATATCCCCTTGTTCATGTCAGTTCATGTCAGTGCCACTGTTGCTTAATATTCGTGTCCTTTTGAGTCATTAGACTTTCTCTCTTAAGTATTTTGCTTTATACAGCTGGAAAGTTCTCCAGAAGTTGATTTGATGAAAACACAGAAATTTTAGTGAAAATACCTATAGCATTGTTTACCTATGTTCCAGCTAGGAAAGAGTTCATTTTTTGCGGTAGCTGCGAGGGAGCATGGCTGAGGGACCATGGCCAGTAGGTTATTCTATTCCACCTCACATCATTGCTGGGGGTGGGAGTAAGGGATTTTTACTTCTGAGGAGAAAAGTGTTCCTTCTAGTGGGAAGAAAATGTGGTGGGGAGGAGCTGATTGCTATTTTGTCATGGGCTTTCCATGTAGATTATTTCTTTGTCTTACACATTTTTACTGCTATTGTTGCTGTTACTGCTTGTTTTCTTATCTCATTGCTGTTTCCAATAAATTGTTATCTCAACTCATGATCTTTGCCTTTTGTGCTGGCACTCCCCTTTTTGTGGTTTTAGTGGGGCTACTAATTTGGAGAATACCATTCCTAAACAACAACAAGCAATTATAGTAACATGCCACCAAAAACTATAAGAAACCTTTTCAGTTTTTTAGAAGTAGTGTGAGCTTATTCCTAGCCTCCTTCAGTATATTCCTTATTCATTTACTGACACTCCATTAAATTGTTAGATGCCCTTTCCACATGTTCTCATGCAAGGTATAATAAATATGAGTGCCAAATAATAAATCATGAAGGCCAGGAAGAAGGAAGGAGATTATTTTGACTGGAGGTGGCTGTGCATACATCATGGAGCAGTTTAAGCACGTTGTTCCAGCTGATATCACTAGATGGCAATGTTACATATGTTACATTCAGAATGCTTTCCATTAGAATGCAAGCAAGGGTTCAGTCTCTAAAGAAATGGTATATAGTTGCTTCTGTTGTTGTGCAGTTGTATTTGAAAAGTACCCGTTTACCTTTTTTTTCCACATTTATCTCTGTATTTGGTAATGAGAAGCAAACATGACTTGTCAGCTCGTAATTCTGGAGAAAGAGAGGTTTGACTACTTTTTAGAGTTGGTTTCATTCCATACAGATGGAGGGCACAAAGAAAGCATACCCAGACAAATTTCTGTTCAGCTGGATACACTGGCCTATGAGAATTCTGCTGTTACATTGCAGGGGACCAGTGAGGGTATCAGAAGTGAGATACTCTTTTGAAAACAACAGCATTACTTATCTCTTTATCTCTCAAACTGTCACTTACATATAAATGAAACCAGATTCCTCCCAGCTGGCTAAGGCATTGCCAGAAGCAGTGTTTTGGCACAATCACCCTCACCATTCTCCCTGTGATAAACGGAAAGCGAAGTCGCTTCAGAGAATGAATCACAAAATTGATGGGCTCTCAGGGTGCTTCTTTCTGCTCCTTGGCTATTTAAAGATTTTCTGAAGATTCAGCTCCTAACTGAAACATTTCAAATAGGTACACAAGGGTAGTTTTGGGCTACAATATTTGTATTTGTGCAGAAGTGTATACATTTCAACATTATTTCATTTTCAAATCAATTTTGGTTACAGGACAAGCTTTTTAGGGATAAATAGAACAAAAGTTGGGACATTATGGGGACAAGAAGGAATGCAAGACTCTGCAGAAAAGATAAGAGAGAAGATCAGTGAGAAAGCAAAAAGCTGTAGTAGCCTGAAGCCTGTGAACAAATACAAGAAGTAGAAGGTGAACCACTGCAGTGAGCCTGCCAGTGTTCCTTGACTCTAAGCAGTAATGATAATTACTTCACTTTAGTCTGAGTTTTTCATAGGCTACCAGAAAACAGGCAGGTGGAATCCTGGAGAACATCTTTTGCATGTATTAGACAACTGTATCTTACAAGCAGATTTTCTACCAAAGGATTTGATCTGGGTCCTGTGACAGGAGAAAACGGACAAACTCAGGTGCAAAACCTGAGTGAATTTGAGGCCCTCGGAGATGAAAAGGCAGAGAATGTTGTTATCTAGATAGTTCTAGTATCATGAGTAAAACAACAAGGACATCTAAATCTAGTTCCTTCTTCTTTAACTATGTGGATGAATAATCTTCTGTGAATCATTTACCCTTTGTTACATAGTTGGCCATCACTTAAATTGTAAAATTAAACAATTGATCCATTGCTTAGTTCTTCCTAATGTTAAGGCCATGTGACACGATGGGCAATACTCAGTTTCCATCAGCTTTGAAATTTAAGGATGCCAGTGGCCTTAAAAGATCAAGTTGTAAATTATTGTTCATCTATTGACTCAGTGTCTATTTAGTGATATATTAAAAAAGTAAGCTATATCTTTCCATAATGGACTTCAAATGAGACGTAGGAAACTTCACATGTGTATTGGGTCTGTCTGAGATAGAGTACATTTCCCCATAGCAGCCCTCACAGTGCTGTGCTTTGTACTGGTAGCTAAAATGGTGTTATTAACACACCAGTGTTTTGATAATACGCCAATACTGCTGAGCACAGCATTGGGGCTATAATGTTCTTTCCCCAGTCGAGGGTAAGATTCTGGGAGGGGACGCAAGTAGGCCAGCTGACCCAAAGTGACCAAAGAAGAATATTCCATACTAGATGATGTCAGCTCAGATACAGAAGCTAAGGAAAGGAGCAGGAAAGAGGACATTCATTGTTTCCAATGACCGCCTGCTAAGAAACCACTAAGTGTGCTGAAGCCCTGCTTCTTGAGATGTGGTCAGACATTGCTGCTGATGGGAAATAGAGAATAAACTTGTTATTTTCTGCTTTGCTTTTGCACACTCAAACTTTGCTTTTACTTTAGACTTTATCCCAACCCACGAGTTGTTTTCCATCTTGTTCTCTTCCTCCTGCCAGACTGGGAAGGGGAGGGATAGAGAGATGGAGTGGTCACTTGGCATCCAGCTGAGGTCAACCCATTACAACATGTTTGGAACAACTTAGTGTTAAGCTTAGTTTCTGTAAACAAATGCAGTGACTTGGGTACAACGTTATTTGCAAGGTTTGTTTCTCTCATTATAATGAAATGGAGATAGGAAATGAATAGAGATGTTTAGATGGCTAATGTAAGGTTGTAGCCTAGTGGTAATCCTGTGGGTGATAATATTACATCATGTCTTAAAGCCTATATATTTCTATCACATCATGTCTTAAAGCCTATATATTTCTACATAAAGTCTGGAAAAGAAGCTTAAAAGCAGCCATGATTCTGAGTGACGGTAAAACGAGATACCCTGTTTAGTTTTCTTCTGATGATGTCTAAGAAAAAATGAGGGTAGACACATTGCAGACACTGAAGACTGTGACGGCTTTGTAAATATGCCTAAAGTGTTAATCAAATGACTACTACATATTGCCTTTATTCAGAAAAAAAAATGAATTTAAGATATATGATAGCTCGTATATAAGTAATCTCATGGAAAAGCTGTTTCTATACATAAAACTTATGAGAAAACACTGTAGCTTTTCTATTTAATGCTATAATTTATTAGGTGTTTGAAATTATTTCAACAAAGTTGTGAAATCATGGTTTCATATCTAGAGTATTTTAATGTCCACATGGCACAATTTAGCTTAGGATTCCTAAAAAAAATTTGGTTTATTTGGTTGTTGCTATTTTGTGTATTAGGTCTCCACTTAATGACTGAAAGAATTCTAAACGAGCTTGTTACAGTGTTAAACAAGCCCTAAAGTTCAGATTCTGTTGCAACTTCCATTTGTTCTCTGGCTGCTGCTGCTTTAGCACTCTGAAAATCTCACTGTAACAGCTGAAGTTTTCCATGTTTGTTTTTTTCTCCTTTGTGATATGTTTGGAAGGTCATTAAAAAATGTTTTAGAAAGAGAGACAGTAAAGTTTAAACTTTAATGTTTCTTGCTTTTACTTGCAAATATGCAGGTAGCTTCTCTAATGACTTGTTAGCTTGTTAAGCAGTATGTACAACCACTTATACAAAAAATCCACCAAAAGCAAAAACCGGCAAAGATTCACTGCCAAAATTTCAGAAAAACTGTGACAGTCTATGATAGAGATATGGCTGTTTATGATAGGGTAGCTTAACCAAACATGTTTAGTTATTGGCAGGTTTGTAGCTGACAGAGATACAAGAACAGAAAAAACCAAGGCTTCCATCTTGGACGGGAGGACGGGAGCAGACCATGTAAGGGCACCGCGTGGCCACAGCGTGACCAGGGATCTGACTGGAGCAGAAGGCGCGTGCACAGCTTGTGGACTGTTAACCCTCTGAGGATTGGTTAGAACCTGACCTTAGAAGAACCTATTGCCAGAGCTAGTTATCCAACAGGAATAAACACTTAGAAAAAGAAACCATTATAAAGTTTAAAAATAATGCTGTATCACAATAAAATGATTCTCTTTCGCAAGGCAAGATGGTCCTTGTTTTTCTTGCCCATCACAAAAAACTGTGGGTGGTATCTTTACTATATACATGTTGTTCTAAAAGTCTCTTCTTGCAGGTAACAACAATCTTTGCAATTATGAGTGACTGCTTTATGATGTTAAGAGCACCAAACTTGACAGTAGCAGCTACCTAGTTGAGCATAAGATCTCTAATTCCAGGTATTCACAGCTAATTACAGTGTAACTGAAAACTGGTACAGAGATACATTATTTTAGCAGTAAGTTCTACTTTTCAGCTATTCCTCTTGGAGACTTTTAGGCTCCAGCTCTGCCATACAGTCCCACTGCTTATGTCTGGCCTGCTGCCAAACACAAATAGTTCTTCCAACTACAAGAGCAAAAGCTTAAACTAAGGGAATACATTCTTTGACTCATGCTGTGTGCAAATACACTTAGCTGAATATATTGTCAGCATATCTTTTTGCCATGTGAAATTTGAGATTTCGTCAAACCTTTTGGGTTTGATTAGGCAGTCTGCACCCCATGAAAGCCAAGACCCTTGTGTCCAATCAGTCTGTCAGCATCCCTTAATTGGCACTGTCCACTGAGCAGATCATCCGGATCCAAGGGTTGTTCCACTGACTTTTTTTGGGGACACATGCCAACAGCATAAAGGAAACCTTCTCCCAACCCTCCATACTTTTATCTGAGTATGTTATCTGCTGCTTGTGACTGCTAACACATTTGGAAGGAGTCACAGTAATAGTTTACAGAGTAATATTCTTTATTAATAAGATTGTGGCAGGTTAAGGTTCAAAGATTGCCGGTGATAGAATCTGACTGCAAAACCATGTTCAAAGCAATATACAGACAAGTTCCAATACCTAAGAAAAGCTGTCTCAAGATAATATTTAAGCATGCACAGAGTACAGTTCTTACCCAATAGGCAACCCTATGGGGGAGAAGACAGGTTCAGCCTGATCTCAGAAGTTATGATAGAGTCTTTTCTAACTGCTTCCCATTCTTAACTTACTTTTATACTATTTCTTAATCTTTAGGTGGAGCTTAAGTGACTCTAGTCATACATCATGCTCAGAGCAGGGTAGTTCTGACTTGGAGATGGGATGGAGATATGTGTCAGTCTTACATCTGAGGAAAGTGATTTCACCACGATTACTGGTTCGACAGCAAGACATCTTATCCTATCTCCCTTGGCTGACAGCTGCTATGCATTTTATCAGCTAAAAAGTACCACTGAATTCTTCTCCCTCAAGGATTTGAACAGAGCCTGGCTGCAGTGTCTCCATTCCACTCTTCATTTCATTCCCCCTTAGGCATGTATCATGTGTGGGAAATTGAGCATACTGACAGCATTCCATCCAGAGAGTAGTAACTGCATCTCCTCCTCTAATTTCCATGCTGTTGTAATTGCGTCCATAAGTTTCCAGTTTTCTTTCATTGTACGCCCAGCCTTTTTTCTCACACTTTTGTTCTATGAAAGACATACTAGATATAGGAAAAAAATTTTTTAGTTAAAATGAAGACACAGCAGCACTAAAATAATAATTTCAAACAATTTATTTGCTTAAAATGGTTACCTGTATTAATTTAATAAGAAATGGAAATATTTTGTTTAATTTATAATTTTCTATTTTGTCAAAAATCTTTGAAGAATGGCTGAAAAAAATTATTATTATATTTATATAACATAACATAATTATATTATATATCACTATAATTANAATTTCCTTCTTTTAACAACTATTTATCTGCTTCTTTTCTTGCCAAAAGGGAATCATTGGCATAAATCAACAGAAATTTGAATTTGCTAAGGTTTACCTATATGTGCTATTGAAAAATCAGAAACACACTCTGAGGTAAAACTTTTCATGTCAAGGAATTTGGAATTTGAGAGTGAGAGATCTGATACAATATGCTAAAGGTTTTTTGAATGTTTTTTTTTTTTTGTGTGTGTTTTTAAATAATTTAATTAAAAAAACAGATGGTAAGCTGATTCAGTGCTATCAGAATATGGGAAAGATTTTCTCAGACAAGAAATCTTGCTTAAGGAGAAAGCTGTTGACACCAAATAGCTCTTTTCATGGGAGAAATTACAGGGGAAAGAAAATTTAATGTCATTCTCTAAGTACATGTGTTTTAGAGTAGGCCTAGAGAGTTAAACCAGCATTTCAGCAGCTGTAACACCATTACTGTTTGCAATGGGAACTTTAGTGGAACATAATATGCTCTGGTAATAGCCAGTGCTGCAAGAAAAGTGGAAGTTCAGGATCTGAATGTACTATGTTAAAATCAAGCTTTTTACCCTTTTATATGTTCAGAGAATGGACAGCTTGGACTCCAGCTACGGTGAAGTGGCATTTGTTCTCTCTCCTTGGAAGCTGACAACTTCACTGCAGTGGGGAAGATAGCTTTGAGATCACATTGAAAGAAATGCACATAGCCAATAATATACTTGAAACAAAGTGCATCTAGAGGGAAGTGAACAATCTAAATAAAAAAGTAGAATAAAAGATGTTACAAAGGATGTTACAAAAGAAACCTTTTTCTAGGATAGAGTTTTCATTGAAAATTCAAGCTGTTGGACTTAATGAAAATTTTGTATATGTTTCTGTACAAAGATCATAAACTTACTAATGGGTATGTTATGTTGACTTACATGAAGCTCACAGGATCAACCAAGGAGGCACATTTTATTGATGGTTTCCAAAACGCGTTTCAGTGTATCTACAGCTGATAGAAGCTAATAGTCATAAAAACAGAAAAGAAACTGCTACAGCTTACAAATCAGTAAAAAAAGTCTACCCTGCCTCCGAGAAGTTGGTACCAATACAAGCTACTAAGTAAAGGATCAAGTTCTTCATGTGAATGCTTCAGAATTAGAATGTAAAGTTCATTTTCTAGAGACAACTATAACTAAATGTCTTTCTCTTCAGAGTTTCCTGCTTGAAGCCAGGATGATGTCTATTACCTGTTACTGTTCTTCCAGTATTTAATGTGTATATATTTTTATGTGAACTCATTTTCAGAAATATGATCTACAGTAAGCATTGTCATCTGAATTGACATCTCTTACAACATCAGTTAGTTAATGTTATTGTGAAGCTTGGAATGGAATGGAAACTACTTGGATGACTGGAAGCTACATTAAATTCAACTGGAATTGAATTAATTGAATTAAATATACTATTAATCAATACTTTGTGATTAGTCGGCTTGAAGTTTTCTTTGGTGAATAATTTTGAAAAATATTATGCTGGTACAAATAGAAGAGATTTCATTATTAAACTAACCTTGATAATATTGGTACAAATTTTAACTATTTTTTCCAATATTAGTTCAAGAATCTTTATAAGCAATTAATATACGGATATTCCATTCATGGTCCTGAGCCAAATTATGTCTTTTGACTTTTATGAAGGCTCTCACTACATGTTTACTTACCTGTAGTTAATAGTAGAGGCTTTTATGGCTTGTGAGTTTAGAGTTATATTTTCTCATTTTTAATGTTCTGTGTTCTCATATCCAGAGACAACACTATAGAAAACAGCAGCTAGAGCTTTAATGAGTTTGAATTTATCAAAATTTACTTCATGCATGTGGGAACCTCTTTAGTGAGGTGCAAAATGTTTTAAGATTTTAAAATATTTTTATTGTATTCATAAGTTTTACTGACAATCAAAGTACTTGATAGATTTGTTTCTCTAACACATCTTCAGTAATATTTCATGGTTATACAACAGAATCCTGGACTGTCTACAGAAACAACATGACCCTCTTTCTATATTAGTACAATAAAAGTCAAAAGTTCATGACAGAGTTTCCCAACAAATAATTGTTTTCATATTTTATGGATTAAATTAAATTTACATTTAAATTCTGCCAATAGATAAATTAAATGTAGAAGCTAATAAAAAGTTAAAATAAATGATAATTGACTTGAATGTTGTCTAACCTGAAGATTATATTTCAGGAGGTTGAGTTCAGCTCTGTCTTTATGTGCACACACCTAAATTTATCTCAGATTAGGCATTCAGCTTATAGACACAAAACTCTAGATAATTTAGAAAATGTGGTTCTGAGATTTTAAAAAAAAGGGTAAATTTTTTTTGTACACTTCTTTTTGTAGAGCAATCTCTATGTTAAGAACTTAATAAAAAGGCTCTGCATTAATATTGAAAGTGACTTCTTTGACACCTGGTGAGGTGTTCAACTGAATGATAGCTAGGTTTTGAAATATTTCTTATGACATAACTATACTCAAGAATATGTAGCAAAAGATACTGGGAAGCTACATGAAAACTGAAAACTAGTATTCTTAATTTCAAAACAAGTTAGTGGTTAACTTGTAAAGGAAAAATTAGATGTTACTACAAATTCACACATACGAATAAAGAACCTCAGATGTCTTCGCAATACTAGTATTGTTTGGACATGCTCTTAGAAAAGAACTTGGTATATATATATATATATGTTCCAATCTGGGACACAAGCTGTTAGAAAAGCTAGGGCAGAAGGAAACTCATGAATTATAGATTCTGAAAGTCTGGTTCAGCAAATTTCAGTAAAATGTAGTTAATTTAGAATGTCTACTTGCTTTTAGTAGAAGATATGAAAGCTCTGACTTCTCTGCTAGGTTAAACACTTTGATAGCTATCCTGACTTCTCTAATAAACTCTCCTAAATATGACAGAAAATGTGATTGTATTATTTGCTTTCGGATTCTAAACTTTGTAAAGAGAAATTTCTTTGTTATGTTTACTCAGTGGGGTCTCGATTCCTCATTTTCAAGCTCTAGCTATTACTGCAATACAAATATTAAATAAAAATTGTTCCTATATCACCTTTTCAGTTTTGTAAAGGAAAACATATAATGGTAAAACAAGTCCATTATTCTTGGAATGTTGTTCAGTTGAAAGCTTATTTTAAAATTAAAAGTTTTATATGGTATCATCTATTTAGCATTTTTCTTTATTGTCTTATTGTACTATATGTTGAGGAGATTAAAAGTTAACTGGAATCCCAGTGTTTTTAAAAGCTGCCTGATGTTTCAAGATATTATTTTTTCCCCAAGGTAAACAAACTAATATGCTCAAAGCCTATTAAATTTATTATTTTCTTGCTGAAAAATCATCTTTAAAAAACTATTTTTTCTTGCAAACTTTTCATTTAGGACTTGGAAAATCATTGTTGGTACAAGAATATAAAATTACTTGGGGTAAGATTAAACTTAATATATAAAATGTACAGATGTGCATATCTGCTTATAAATGTCTATGTGTGTTCTCCTTTTGCTTTGCTCCTGAATGCCATACAGTTTAATTGGGAGATATGTCTAGCTGGTCAGGTGAAATTGCTGCTGGTGTTGGTATAAAGGAGAATTGTAGAAATGAAAGAAATGTTTATGTTAAGAATTCAATATTTACTGAATTTATGAAACTCGGCGATGAGCGGAAGTTCAAAGACTAGAAGTATCTGAATCATAATTTAGTGGTGAATCTTTCAAACTATAATTACAATCTGGTTTTGATTTTTAAGTCCTTCTTTTTGGGCTTGTTCTTGCACTATAAGACTTCTACTTTCCCAGGAAGTATACCTAGAAAATACACAGAAGTTATATTAAACGTGATTTCAAATATTTTAGACCAAATCATGCTGTCTTTTAAAGAATCTATCTGTATTTTTCACCTTTTCTCATTCTTCTGTTGCCATTAGTCCATACACTCAAAATGTGACAATGAGTCAGGTTAAATATTAACAACACTTTTGTATTAACTTCCATTTTCTGACAATCAGGAAGTTAAGAATTACCTGAGATGGATTTTCTTCTTCAGGAGTGTGTTGAATAGTCATTGGTATCTATGGATTTACCTAATCTTTCCATCAGGACCCTTCCATTAAGGCAAAAAATATTATTATACTCAGTATCTGTTCCTCTAAAAGGCATCTCAGGATGTGAACTTCAGTCAGACTTGACAAGTTATGTAAAAAAACCCATAGCATTTTTTTGCATTCAGTTCTGAAAGGGTTAGATGTTCTTGCAAGGTTCCGAGATTTCTTGGTATTATTGAAACCAGGGAAATAAAGTTAAGCAGCTTTCAGAATAAAATGTTCAATGCATTTTCATTTGGGTGAGTGTCTGAAGTCAAACAGTTGTAATTCAGTGGCAAAACAAAAAAGACTAGGAAAACGGCTTGACAAGAAAAGATGTCATATCTTGTGAGATCCAATCTAAGCAGAAATGGCACTCTAAAGATTGCTTACCTAATCTTTTATTTCTCATCAAAGACCAAAGCCAAGATGTTTCTCTGCTTCTCTTCAGTATTACTGCTTTTTATTAGTATATTATTTCAAGAAGTAAATATCCTTGACTATGGTATTATCACTCTCTAAACAACACCAGAAGAAGACAAATGGAAGAAAATACATTTCAAAATTTAGCAAATTACTATGAAAAAGCAGTATGAAATGATTGTGAAAAGTTATGCTTATGTGGTTTTGGGTATACTAGTCTTCATTAAATAATAATCCCCACTTTTCATTTCTTTACTGAGAGGCAATTTATTTATAATGTCTAAATAAGAAAATGACATTCACATAAATAAAGTATTTTATTGTTTTTCTCTTTGACTTGCAGGGGAAAATAATGGTAAAAAACGATTGTCATCATTTGCCAATTTTTACCACAGAGGAAATTGATGATTCCAAGTTGCAAATGATTTGATGTAAAAAGTGAATTGGATATTGGCTTTTTATCACTGGTTGGCTGACAGGTGCCTTACATAACGAAAGACAGATGTGCTTCTCTAGCAGACAAATTCCTCCTTTCTGCTCAGCAGCTTTCAGTCTTTTATTACTGAAATAAGACCATATATGTTTTATTTTAAAAGTATTTTCAACAGTTCTCAAGGTCTCCTAAGCAATCTTTGGCTAAGACAATGTAAACCAATATAATACAACTATCACACTTTCATTGACAGCAAACAATGGTGTTAAATATTACATGCTAAAACCCCAAAAGATTTGATGTCACCTGTGTATGCATCACAGTCTGATCTATTAGTCTGCAAGCAGGTAAGAGTTCCACTCAATTATATCTAGGAAAAAGCATTACTATTATTATTACACCAATAATCTGGCATAACACCAACCTAGAGGTTTGTGAGCAAATATAATATTCTGAAATCAAAAGCAGCTACACCTGACAAATTGGTTGTGCTTCACAATGGAATAGCTTTCAGAGTAGAGGAAGAGTGGAACAGAAATCTCATCTGAAATCAGTGGGTTTCTCATTGCAAAGTAAGTCTGAATTATATTCGTATGGGCAGAAGGATTGTGACAATTTAATATAGAAACAAAACCATAAAATGGTTTGGGTTAGGGGGGACCTCTAAAATCATCCAGTCTAACACCCCTGCCACAGGCAGGGACATCTTCCACTACATTGGGATGCACAAGGACCGATTCACCCTGATCTTGAATGCTTTCAGTCTAAATATAATTTAAGATGGTGGCATCCTAAAAGTAAAGAAGTGTTTCCATTGTATCCAGTCGGCCCCAATAGGTTTTTGTGGGTTTTTTTCTTTGTTTGTTTTATCTCCACAATTAAGGGTTTATGCTGTTAATACTGCTGCTACTAGTTCTTCTATTACTACAGTTAATTAACTATGGGCTTTTGCTATTTACTGCTGCAACACAATAGATTTATAGGTTCTCAGTTTAAGAATATACTTGGCTCCTAATTGTTGGCAGATATGACTAAGTTCTAGTGATAATGTTTGATTTGTCACAGGACTCAGAATTTAGGCTGGTCAGGGCTAATCATCCAGTTCAGTCATTAACTATGAATTACTTAGATGTGAAAGAGATTAACAGAACCAAATCAACATGGGCAGCATATGAAAAGGCATTGTATTGATTTCACAGTGCAGGATTGATTATTCAAATCTTGCTCCCATGAAAAGCAATGATGGGCTTTTTTTCTGACTGTCGATGGAAATTGAAGTCCATATTGTAATAATTCCATATTTCTGTAGACTTTCTTTTGTGTATATCACAGAATTTTTGTGCATATTTGTGTATATTCCAGAATCCTGTGTTCCATATACTTTTATTATACATTAATTATTAATTTTCAGCTCTCAGAAGGGCATAACAAAACTCATTGTGGCTTTATAAAAAAAGGACAGCTATTGCAAATGTGGTTTTGTTTTAATCAGAAAATTCTTGTGAGCTGCCTGGGACAAAGTCCAAAACTTATTCTTCCAAATTATAATGAAAGCTTATACAGAATATTACACCCAATATTGACTGCAGTCTTTATTAGAGAACAAGGTAGTGCAATTTTAATAACTATTAGAGTATACAAAAGAGAGTGGTCTAATGTCCCTAGTAGTGTGTTTAGCTGTTCACACATAGATTAGTTCTGTATTCCATAGCCATCAATAGTTAAACTTGCTTGGAAAATTTCATGAGGTATTGATTTTATTTCTTTGACAAAGGATATAATGACAACACAGCATGTCACAACAGGAATCTGTCCTCATGACAATGATTGCAACAGGAATAGAAATGTAAACATTTCCACATCATTTCCTAAAGGCAAGAATGTTCTGGTTTCGCTACGTTCTCACTCTACTTTCCCCTTTTACACAAACCTTGTTTTGTAGCAACCCAGTACTGCTCGTAAGTCATCTAGATAAGCCATCTTCAGATAACGGGAATCCATGTATGATCAGAGATGATCTGAATCTATTTTTTTTATTGAGTATATTAGATAGGTTACTTCTCTGTCTCTCTGATTCTCCCCTTGTTCTGTTTCTCCAGTAAAATATCATTCTAACCACCATAACAAATCACCCTTAGACTGAAGATCAGTGGATAGAGTTAGTATATATATAAGTATAAACATTCATATATATGTAGAAATATATATATATTGTTTATTATTCTGCTTTGTATTCCA
>WEIV01006687.1:32906-77177 GCA_013390005.1 Calyptomena viridis
CTTTAAAAGTGTGGATTTTTAAGTTGTTCGGAGGTTTTAAATTTATAACCAAAAGATTTTTCTTGTTTTCAGATTTTGATGTGCACTGACCCTCGCTAAGGTGACCATATAGCATCTGTTCCGGACCTGCTGAAATAACAGAATGGAAGCTTTAAAAGAGAAATTTTTTTATAGATGTTTCCCTTAATATACTTTGATGTATGAGATGTTCATGGCTTCTTTTTCTATATTTTTTTTTGAGATTAAATGTTATGTATACCTTTTCTAATCATATTAAAAAAATAGATGATTAAATAATTTTTTTTTAAAACAAAGTTCACAAACACAATGAAAATACTTTCATATAGCCCAAGAAACTTACCAATAATGACTAATGGTATGTAGTAACACAGAGTATATCACATATTTGTGATTATGCACATTTTACAAATAAAGAATCTGAATTGAAGATATTTCAATTTTAAATGTGTTAGAAGTGTTATTAATTTTTCATGTATTCATCATATTATTTAAAAAAAAAAAAAACAAAAAAATCTGTTTAATTTAGTAATCCATGTGAGAAACAAGCTTGTGGTACTCAAATTTTCTATTTTTCATTCTGTTCTTAAATATCCAATTATTGTTTCAGTTTTAACTGATGTTAACTATCTTCATAGAGCATTTAGTCATTCTATAGGCTTTTCAAAGGATTTTCAGATTTCATTTGGGTGTTGAACATTTAAGTCATTTAAGTACTGAGAAAGTACAGACTTTTGTTTCCTTGTACATTATAGAAACACAGTTTGATGGTAGAAAAAGTTTTTATTTCATACTACATAGTCTTATTTCAAACATCAAGCTCCTGGAATGAATTAAGTCTTTCTACTAATTCAGGATGGAATAGAATAGTGAATGGAAATAATGAGATTATAGCAAATGAATGAAGTATATCCTGCAGGTACAAACCCTTATTTATTCATGTTTATCATACCTACAAAATAGATAGGTTTAGGAAGTGGACTTCTAAGTTTGGAAAGTGTTGTCATCTTTTCAGGAAGCATTAAAATATAAACAGTGTCGAGGACTGAAACATTTACCTGTACTATACTTGATTAGAGCAGAATTTTATAACCAAGTGCGGGTGGAACTTTCAAAAGGATTAAATACATAGAAAAAGAGTAATCAAAAGTAGTGGGAAGAGTTGGGGAGAAAAGGGGGAAGTTTGTTTGACACTGATTTTTAAATGTGAGTGTCAATCATATTTCTGTCACAAGAAGACATTTGGGGAATGATGTTACAGCATCCAAACACAAGAACTGTCTGACTATAGCAAAGGATGTTACAAATGTTATGTATTACCTCAATTAGTGTCTGACTATAGTGTATTAATTTGTAATAGTCCTTTAGGAAGGGCTGATAAGACATGATTTTCTTTTTTTTTTTTAATGTATGAGTTCACCTAGTTTGCTAGTTATTCCAGTTATTTCAATTTGTGCACTGATGGGTTATGCTAGTAAGGTGCAATTATGAGTACCAGAGGAAAGGGATAATAAAGGACATAAAACGTGTTGTTCTGTTCTGTGTCTGTTTCTTACAGTTAACAGATTTAAAAAATAAACAGACAAACAGCTAGAATATTGCATTTATATTTTCTAGATGCCATAAAACATCAGTAAATGGTGATGCTGGGAAAAAGGCCATGTCATACATACCACCCTTTTAAACTTGCAATCAGAATACACGTGCGGAGGAATCACATGTAGGATCAAACTAAGCATTGTAATTTTTGTCAGTTTTCTAAGCAGAAATTGGTCACATTAATAAATAATAAATCTTTAGTGAAGAAGGTACTGTTGCCAAGTAAGAATAAATGCTGCATTAACATCTTACACTAGAGACACCTATTTTTTTATAAAAAGGGGTTAAATGTAGCAATTTATACCATATTATTGTGCATAATAGTGAATCAGTATTTGGATGTTATAAAGCAACTTGGAGCAATTTGTTGTCAATTATTAAAAAAAAGGGAAAAAAAGGAAATGAATATACAGCATTCTTCCTTGATAAAACTATTAATTCTTCTTTTCAATGTTTTTCTTTTCTCTTCAGGTCAGAGAGAGTACTTTTAAAGGGAAAAGCATGTATCCTATTTATTCTATTTCAATTATTTTTAATAACACATTTATTAAGGATTAACTTTTCTTAACATTCAAATTCAGTCTGCCTGTAGCTGTTGCCTGCTTCAGTTGTGGGAATGTTGGCATTTCCTTTTGATGTAAGGAGCTTACGCACTTAGTGTGGCTTAAATATAATTGCACTTTTGAAGTATAGGACAAAAATTCTCTAACATAATTATAACCTTCCATATGTTTGAAGAACCATAGACTCTTTCTGCATAAGAATGTGCCTGTGATACTAAATGGTGCTAAATGGTACTAAAATGCTGGTCGTGTGCATCCCTGCTGAGCTGACTATCTTAGCACCTTAAAAAGACCTGAATTTATATGAAACGCACAAGAAAGAATTGTTGTGACTCTGAAGCCAGAGTCCTCATCCAGGGATCTGTTTGGAGTCTACCTACATTATTGGGTTGCATGCAAAGAAGAGCGTGCATGGACTTTTTAGGTTTTGGCTCATGTTAAAATAATGATTACTTTATTGTTTTCATTGTTAATACTTGTGAAAAATGCACTACCATTAGAACAGATGCTAGATCCCAGAACTATCCTTCACATTTTAATGCAGGAATCAATAACTTACCTTGTTGAGCTCTTTAATTTTTCTGTTAGTTCTCAAGATCTTGCATCTTGTATTTTCTGCTGAAGACTCTTTCATAGCAAATGCACTAAAAGTGAAACCTCTGTCTCATCTTCCTGGTATAAGGTGCTTGGGATATTCTGCTGAGAAGGAAGCTTTTGAAATAATTTAGACATAAAAAAAAAAATTAAATTTCTCATTTCTGAAAGGAAGAAAGCACTTGCATATCATATAATCACTTGTCTGCTGTATAAATGTTGTGTTGTATAAAGTCTCTGCCTTGGAAGGAAATGTTTGAGTCAGTGAAGGTAGTTCCATATCAGTTCAAGATAAAAAGCCCTAAGATTTTAAAACATCTCTCCTCTCCTTCACTCCCCTTTTCTTTGCTTCACCTTTTTTTCCTCTTATTCCCCATCTCCGGCATTTTTCTAGGGAGTATCGCAGGAGCAAACTGGAGTCTGGCACCATAAAATGGCACTGTCATGTCTGTTGTTTTGTGAATCCCTACAAGTTCATTATAGTTTGAACTTACAGCCTGACCCAAAATGTTTCTCATATCCACAAGTTATAGTTATTCATATTGACAATGTCAAACTCAATATATTTGTCAACTGTCTAGCAACGTTTCTAAAATAAAACTTAGCAACATTAGAATGGTAGAGGAACACAGTGGAGGTTTCTCATAGACATTTATTTTGCATTTTAAGTTATGGTCTTGCTCCTATTGGTGTTAGTACTATTGCAGAACTGGTTGTCCCAACGATACAGTTGCAAATCCAACTGGAACTGTTTTGAAATCTTATGATATGCAGGAATGTAGGCATTTAAATAGGTGGGAGCGGGATAAAATCTCTTGCTAAAGCTTTAAAAACCAGTTCTGGAATCAACAGGCTCAAGAGTTGATGTTATCATTCAAGCTAGCCAAGGACGAGGAGTCATGGTAACACCTCTGTGATAACATATTTAAGAAGAAAAAAAAGAGCAAGGCAGAACAATATGGCTGCTTAGGGGAGAAGAGAGTGAGAAGTTTGATTAACACCAAAATCAGTAGAAAAGGAGGGGGAGAAGACACCTTAAGCACTGGGTTGCAGGAGTCCCATTCCATCGGGAACCATAGGGAGTAGAGATTCCTCTGCAGCCCGTGGAAGACTAGAACACTCCACCCTGGAGCAGATAAATGCTGGAACGAGGCTGTGACTCTGTGGGATGTTTGATGTCTATGTCTGGAGCAGAGGGCCTGACAGAGTCCTGAAGACCATGGGAAGAGGAGACCCGTGCTGGAGCAACATTTCCTGGGAGGACCAGTGGCCCATAAGAACCTACACTGAAGCAGCCAACCAGCACCTGAATGACAGCACCTATGCTAAAGTGACTTAAGTGACAACAATACCTGAAAAAGCTGTTGTCAGTATGATAACAAATCCATGAAGCAGTTTTGTAACAGACTGTTTTCAGGAAGAAAACCCCCATGGGAAAAGCATGGGGTTGGAGTTCTCGCTCTCTGATCATCAGCAGAAACAGCCTCTGACCACAATCCCCCTCTCCTGTCTTCCTGGGCTGCTGAGGGAAGGACAAAGATCTTAGAAGGAGGGGGGAAGGTGTCTGTAACATCTATCAAACTTCTCACTCTTAAGCTCTGATTTTAGTAATAATAAATTCTTAATATTCCAAGTTAGAGCCTGTTTTGCTTGTGAAATAGTTAATAAGAAGTTTCTTACAGTCCTTATGACAAAGGTTCATGAAAAACCTTTACTTTTTGTCTTCTCTCAGAGACTTTGGCTATGTGAGTCCTTGGCATTTAGCCAGGGTCAAACCACAACAGAGTGACTTGAAAGATCTACAATGTTTTTGCATGAAGCCCTCTTCCAACAAGTACATGTTTAGTAGAAATTTTCCCTAAGACTTGTAAAAACAGATGGTGTAGTTTGCAAGAGCTAGTGATTTCAGTATGAGACTTTCAGACTTACCTTTTGAAAAAGTTGTCCTTCTAACATAGACAAACATCTTCTTTGGGGAATGGTTGCATTGTGCCTCAAAAACTTCATCCTTAGTATCTAGTCATCTCTCAGAAAACATTGACTGGACCATTCTATGTATATACTATTGAAAAAGTGCATGTCAAAGTATATAAAGAAATTAGTACTGGAAAGCTGACACTATTTCTTTTTTAATATCTGTGACTGTAACGGGTTATGTGCACAAATCATTGCTCAATTCCTGAAATCCACTGTATTTTCATATTAAGTACCTAGATGTTTAAGGGGCAAAAGGTAAAAATAGAGACCAGATGTAGGACTCCCCTTCAACTTGGACTCAGAAATTCCGTTATTTATACTACTACTGTAATTCGTTCAAAATTAATATCATGCACTAAATAGATGTCACAAGACCAGATGCATACTCAAGTTCATAAGCAGAGTTACCTTTTTAAAAAGAGATATCATCATATCTTTCTCATGAGCTAAAAAAAAAGCAGGATGAAAGGTATGCCTTCTTTTACCTACTTGTAAAAGGAGAAGACTCAAATCAGGTGCATGGAAAATTACTAGACTTTTATCTTCATTTATTTCCATATACACAAAAAGGAAAAAAATGTTTGACTTGTGAAAAGTAATTAGTGAATTCACTACTATTTGATGAAATGGAAGCCTGATTTTTTTCTGTTTTTCCTTTGTAAACAAATTACAGTTACCAGTGTAATCTCATAGAGCTTTGCAGTGAGTTTTAATATTGTGTGAAGTCTTCATATGGAAAGTTTCTGTAAAATTAATCTCTTGGTGTCATGAATGGGACAAGTCTGGCCTAGTTTTATGTATAATTAGCACAGTTGAAGAAGCAGGTCCCTGCATTAATGTTTTAGCAGAACCCTCATGGACTTCACTCCTTTTTGGACAGGGAAAGAGTAGAACCTACATTTAAGTATTAGCTTAATGGAAAGAGGATCTCATGGGAAACTCCGAATTCAATAAAATAATCATTCTAAGGTACACCATGTCAGTAATTCCCATATGTAGTGTCTTTTGGCAGGCATGGTATTAAGTTTGTTATTATATTTATGTCATTAGACATTTTCCACCATAAAGCCATGCTTTCAGCTAATTAGAACTTTGTCAGACTGTTGACCTTATTAAATTCAAACTAGCTTTCAGTGGAATGATATTGTTTCTTAGACTAAGATTACTGAAAATAAGTTTATTTGATTGTGTCGTCCCTTTGTGATTGCTTTTATGAAGCAGCACTAACATTTCTGGATTTCGAAGTACATGTAGCAGAAATAAAACTTTTGTAGAACAGGAAAAATCAATGTAAATTCAAAGAAGCTCTTAAGCTTTTAAGAATTTTGATCTTCTCATGCTCAATTCATATGCAGTTAGACTGACAATTATTTTGAAGGATCGATGTGAACAAAATATTCTCAGAGGTTTCTGTCTTGAACAGTCACCTTTTTACTGCTCATGAAGAATGATGTGCATGATCTCCACTTCTAGTAAGTGTCACGGGTAGGCATGCAATTCTGCATGCCTGGAGATAGAAGGGGCAGCTGAGATGAGCAGAGAGCAAGTGTTGTGCCTTTAGCCAATGGTGAAGTAGCTCGATAACTCTCTACCAATTATGTTAGAACATGCAAACCTTCTGATGTGTATAAATGTCTATTCTGTAAACAATAAATTGTTACATTTCGGCACCCCTGAACATGCAGCACACGCGTGATTAATGTCTCTCCGGCCATCCCAACCACAACAAGTAAGTAGAGAGCAGTTGTAAGTAATCAAAACTCCCACTGTCCAAATGCCACCACAGTGCTTGTAGAGGAACCTGAAAACAAAGGTGCTTTTAACTCTAGCCTTTTAGGATAAGCAAAATGGGTGGGAAAACAACTGATTTGAATAATTCAGACACTGAAGTGCTACCTTGGATAAAAGAGGAACGACCTGCAAGGTGAGAATAATTGGAGAAGAAAGAATGAAATGTGGAATGGGAGATTTCAGGAAAAAGGGAGAAAGCAAAACTTGAGTCTGAGAAATCTGTGAAGCTGAGAACCACGGTGAAGAAAACAAGTCACTCAGTACTACAGTCTGCAGTCATTTCAGATAAGGATTCAGAATTGCCACATCTTAAATAAAGACAATACTAACAGATAAGTAAAACTACTGGTAAAGCAGCTGCACTGATGATGTTATAAAGCTTAATAAAATAAAGACCTGTGGTCTAAAGATTGTCAACCTGTTAATAGGAAGAGTTCATGTGATGAAAGTTCTTTTTTTTACTTTACATGGTTTCTCAAAATCCAAGAAGTGGCTTGGAAAATGCTTAATATGTTTCAATTATAAACAAAAACCTCAGAAAAGTTCGGAAATTCTAGCTTTAAGGTTACCATTGAAGGTGAAAACAATTATAATGGACAATTTGCAATGAATAATTGCAAGTGTTTTGTGTTCATTAAACGAGCAAGAGCATTGAACATTGCATAGACTGGTACAAATGAGTCACTTGGGCAAACATACAGAAATGAAATAATTCTTATTGGGAATTAATATTGCTCATTTTTGTGGGCAGTTTTTCTTCTCTGCTTATGTTACAAAAGAACACCTATAGCAATTACAGATATGTCAGGAATACGCAGTATTGTATCTGAGCTTATTTAGGTATCTAAAGGATCCTTGAGGCACTTCCTTTTATTCCTTTCACTTTATTTTCCAAATATCTTTCAGTCCTTCAATTACATGTGCTATGTCTGAAAATTCATTAAAGTTATGACTTGTTTTGATAACACAATAATGGTGGAATGTATTGGATACCAAATTATACCCTTTTCTGAAGATTGATCCATCTCAGTCTTTGGGCTTTGCCTTGTCCCAGTTTTTAGATCTGAGCGATTTCTCCCCCTCCTAACTTTTGGGTGCATTTCCTCTCTTAATTAAATACATACTGAAGCATTTGAAAGGGACTGAGGTTTCTATATTCACATTGATACCAATCAAGCCGGATAGCAGGAAGTTATTTCAGAAGTGTGTTCAAAAATCTTCCCCTACACACTACAAGATTGAAGACAATCATACTTCAGAAACTTTTGAAAAGTGCATAAGAAAGAAACCTGTGAAAATTCCTTCAAGTAAGGAAACTTAGAAAATTCACAAATGTAAAATAAAAATAGGACAGAAAAAGTAACCTCTGTTATGCTATTTTTACAGAAAATCATCTTTGATAGTGAGATGCAGGAGTCTTTTCAGATGATTTTACTTATGTTCACAGCATTGGGCCACAGTATGTGGCATCTCTGCTTTACAGAGAACATGAGTTAATGTGACAGATAATTAAGAAATAATGAGAGCATATGCTTCTGCTTCTCATATATCCTGTGTTGATGCTGATTGAAGTAATGTTTATTCCATTCCTTTGGATAGTTCAGTCATTTTAATCTAAGGATCAGAAAATGGGAGATGGGTTGGTGGGTGCTAAGGTACAGTCACCTTCATGTCACTTTTTCTTATCAAAGATTCCCTGTCAGACTGCTGTTTTCCAATCACCTTTCAGACTTATCACAATGCATTGTTAGCTAATCTACAAAAATTTCGACAAAAGAAGGGGAGTCTTCAAGGGCTAAGGGTACTTTATTGAAGTAATTCCTACCAACTGCCTTTCCTGTAATGTCTTTTCATGAGCCACTACCCCTTTTTGCATATATGACTATATCTTCAATTATGCTCTCTAGTCACAACTGTCCTCAGGTATGTTTCAGGAATTCATTCCAAAAGAGAATAAAATAGACTTTTGCCTCATTCTCCTCACAATTTAGTTAACTTCATTATGTTGTAGCTTCTATAGGCTCTAGACATGAGTGTGTTACTGATGGGATTCCAGATGATCTTTAATGTTAATGGAAAAATTGTCACTCTGGGGGATTCCTTTATGGTTCTACTTGCTAAGCAAGATTAACACTCCTTGAGTCACTGCTTTCAGTGCAAATATTTCACTGACAGTAGTAGCAGCCAGTTTTAAAGTCTTTGGAAGAATTAGTGACACCTTTCTTAAATGCTATTTTAATACTATTGCTTGTCACTGCTATGGGTTTGCTTTTTAGTGCTAATATAGTACAGATGTTGAAATCAGTGTCTTTTAACCTCTATGCCATGCACATCAAATATTTTTTCCTGCTCAGTGTGTGTGTCTGTGTACATATTTCTAGAGCTTTGACAATAGCTGCATAAAATTTAGTCTCAGCAGATGCATGGCACTTCAATAGGAAAAAAGCAGCATCAGCAGTATGCTCCTTCAATTCTCAGCATAAATTGCTCACTGGCAAAAATGGAAGTTCTAATTAGAGATTGGGACAATGGTACAGATTTTCTGTTACTTTGTATTTTGCCTTATTGCTGGAAGGCATGAGAGAAATGTAACAAAGTAGTCTAGAAAAGGCTCTAGGCCAGGTGCAAGAAGCAGGACACAATGATTATGTGGATGATTATTATTAGATTTATTGCTAATACAATCTAAACGACAACTAAATACATCTAAATTATAGCTCTACTATCTATTACAATGGATTATAATATAATAGGGTTATGATCCCTTGTGTTATGTACTTCAGTGAGATCCCCTTGCTTTCTAAACTTCTGAGAGAAGTCTAAGGGTAGCTAGGTCGACTTAACCTCAGATTTGATCAACAGTATTGTGGTGACTAGTTATCAGGGTAATTAATTATCTATCAGGGTCATTAAATGTCTATCAGTGATGGATGAATGAGACTGCACAGACAAGTCAAACTGGCGATTCCCCCCTGAGCCTCTGCTCCAGAGCCGTGACAAACAGATTGGTCACATAGTCCAGCTGACTCGAAATGCCGCAATGCTCAGTCAGAGTATCTAAGTATCTGTTGAAGTCCTCCACTCACCACTCGTTGGTTTTCGAGGCTTTTTTTCAGGATCCACTCGATTTACTGCTTCAGTGGCCAGTGCTGCACTGCTTCAGAATCTGCCATCACAGGATGGCTGCTCCCATGCCCTCTTTTATTATGCTCTTTTCTAAACAACACCAGCTGTTGCCATTCAGTTCATTAGGATTCTCACAACTTTTGCCTTTTTGTCCTAATCAGCCAGGCAGCTGGTGCAGCCAACTTAACTTGTTCCCACACAACAGTCTGCATCTAAAGGGTTATAAAATAAGCAGGTTTGGCTAATAACACACTTTTACAGTCTTTTACATTCCAAAATTTCCAATTACAAAGCAACAATGCATGCATGTAGCTACTTTAGGGTTTTATTTCTGTATTTGACCAGATTTTAGCACTTTTACACACTCACCCAAAACTGACTGTTCCCTGTCTTTATGCTAAACATACCTTGCAGGTGTCCCTGACAGAGGGCAGAAGAGACGTGAGGTGTCAGAGTGTTTAATCCACGCAAAAGCTGCCTGCAACCTCAGGAGACAAGTTGGCCCAGCTGGCTCAGTCTCCAGAAGCATTTTATACTCTTACATGTGTGCACCAAAGTAAATCAAAAACAAATCAACTCTCCCATCTCTGGATTGCATTAATTATGTGAGCATCCAAACAGTTTTGCCTGCAATATCCACCTGGTGTTCTTATCTTAGGACAAACTACATTTCTCTGCAGAGAGGGAAGAAAGGGAGTAAGAAGGAAACATATGCAAAGACTTGACTAATTATTGTTACTGTCACAAGAAGAAAAGATATACAGGCTGCTGTTTCTGACCTCCCGAAATGTACATTTTTTTTTTCCACCTCTTAAAGTTGCAACAAAAAAAAGCTGTCTGACTTTAGCTCTGCTGCCACTTATTTCTCCTGCATGTTATCACTTCAGAGTTTTGTTTTCTTCTATATTTCTGTCTCCCTTTTTTTGTTCTCACTTTCATAAAAGGTATATTTGTAAGCAGTGTCTAATGTAATTAAAGGTACTATTGTGCTGGTTTTAAAAACCCAGAGGGGAAAATTAACCTGACTCAAGCTGCCCCTCCTCCCTCAACCCCTTTTAAGTGCAGGAGAAACACTAGAAGAGACTACGAGTTGGAATCACAATTTTAACTAGAAAAAAAACCCCTCGCAATAAACACAACAATATTAATTAAAAACAAATGTACAAAAGGTAGTGTTTTGCCCACAAAAGGATATTCACCACCCAACAAACAAAAATGCTCTGCCAAGAGAATGCCCAGTGTGGTTTACCCAGACAAAGGCAAGATGTTGTCTGGCCCCCTGGCACAAAGAAAAGGTGCTGATGGTTTCCATGCCTCACATCATGTAGGACCCGGGAACAAAGGCAAGATTGCAGGGGTCTCCCATTGGGAAGCTACCATTTCCCCCTCCTCAGCCTGAGATAATGAAAAAAACAATGAAACAGCCCCCCCCCCCCCACCAGTTCATCAACATTGTGTGGCACCACCACTTTGCTGGGCTTAGTTCCATGCAGGTGCCAGCACTGCCACTTTTCTACCACTCCACCACGCTGGGGGCTGGTCCCACATGGTGCTGCTTTCAGCTCAGCAAGATGGCTTGGCTTGGCTGGAGGCTGACCCTGCCTCTCTGTTCCCCACAGCAGCCTCCTGAAGCACCACTATCTTTTAGCATCATGTCGATTCTGCATTTCATGACTTTTTCAGCACCACGTCTTGGAGCCACAACTTGAAGAGAAGGATAGGGGACCTCATCTGCAGGGGCTGATCCCTACTCACCACTGGAGAGGGTGAGGCAAAGTGGCAAACTTCCAGGTTCTGGTGCTCTGCTTTTCCTGCTGAAACCATTCCTCTGCCATGATATGGATGGTATCAAATATCTGGCACTAAAAATCTCCACCCTTCTCTTTGTAACCATGACAATTATTCCCTGGAAATCTTCCACAAGAGAATTCCATTAATCTTTTTTTCATTCTTTTCTGTGATATTTGAAATCCTGGTATTTTTTTCCCCACATTTTCCTTGCCCAGACACCAAAATTCTTCATCCTGCTCTGCATGCTAATATCAAAACATATGCTACATGCCCTTGATCAAATTTTTAGCTGCCCTATGCTGTTCTCATTTCTTCATATTTTAAGCATGATATGAAAAGTAAAAGATGACATGAGGACACCAGCTAATAGGTAATAAACAGATATTTATTATGTCAATATCCATTATGAAAATATAGAATCATTCAGCAGGTTGGTGGCTTAGACTGTTGACTTGGGGAAAAAACATAGATGAAGAGTGGGTACACACTAACAGTCGATTGCAGGATTTTTGTTGCAGTCGATTTTTGTTGTCTGGGAATGCTGGCTTCTTCTATAATCAGCTGGGAAAGATAGGCATCCCCAGAGGGAAATTCACCTGTCTGAGGTGGAAGAAGTCTCCTTCCATGACTAGAAGCCTAAATTAATCTCTCAGAGTTTGACACATGAAAGTAGGTTAAAGTAACTATACACTCACTCCAAAGGTAGGTAGAAATTGGAAATGAGAAGAAGTAGGAAGGCAGGAAGAACCAGGAGAGGTTTTGTTCTTGAGCAGTTAGCTAAATTGGTGATGGAAAGGCCAGCACTGCGTTGGTCTAGGGGTTCAAGATTGGCATGGTACCTTTTAAGGTATGTAAGAATGGTACCTTTTGTGGAGGAATAAAAAAGGGGAAAAAAAAGAAATGCAGAATACCTTTGTTTCTACTGCAGACAAGTAGAGACAAGTACAACCTATCTCAGGGTGTGATGCACGATGAATATATGTGATGGAATACACAGCATTTTAAATAGCTACTCACAACCTAAACTGAAAGATGTTATACTGCCTTGTGCAAACTCTTCTGAGAAAGGCCCCAGGAGAAGTTTTAATTTTAACACAGAAACTTAAAGAGCTATAAAAAAGGAAAACATTATTGTAACAGTGGCATGCTGTTCAGTATGTAGAGTATTCAACAGCAAGTTGCTGTTGGGAGTATCTAACCACCAGCATGAAACTAGAAATCTGGGCATGGAACAGTGGAGTCCAGATTGAAATCTGCATGGTAATAGCTAGAAAATATCTGTTATACCCAACAGTTTGTGACTGATCTCACAGAATTGAATAGAAAATCTGTTTTTAACTGTAGTGACCTCTTAGATCAGATCTGCTGTTCCCAGACACTGATGGTAGAGGACTGGTTTTCTGTAACCCCATTTCTCCTCTCCCTGATGTACTATAGTTTTCTACATATATTGTAACTCCAACTAGTCTCTCATATATATTCTAAACATTCTTGTTATTCAGTGTAACACAGTAGAATTGTTTGATATCAAAAAACCAGAAAGACCAACAAAAACATTCCCCATGGAGCAGAAAATAAAATGCAAAACTTCATAGTACAACCTCTTAATGTACTCTAGAGAAACAATCCATCTAAAATAAAGATTAATTTGAGAAAAAACAAAACAACAAAACTAAACCCAAACCCCAAAACCCCAAAGTTTGAAAATAATCAATCCTTTGTAAAATAAGGAAACTGGAAATAATGAAATTGAGAGCTCCTGAAACTGTAATTTAGCAAGAAATATTGCAATATACAGATATTGTGATATCAGAGGAACACATTCATACATTTAGATGAGCTGGAAAATCTTGAGAGGGTTTATGTTGAATTAGTTAAAAGAATGGGTAATTTTCACATCAGACATAGACTGATCTTTCCAAAAGATGCAATGATGAAAACAATACCATAAATCTAATATATAATCTAAAAATTTAAACTTGTTAAAGCGATACTGTCTAGTCAGTTTTTCCTTCCTTGGGATGAAATTGTGTTTATATAAATTATCCATTTCTCTATGTATACTTATTAAATGCCTTCTCATCTCTTGACAATTTGCAAGAAAATCTGCAATTGGAAGTTAAACATTATGGTGAAGAGTCAGAAACATTCACTACTATATAAAAAATACAAGGATCTTAATCTTGGGGAATGTGAGTTTTAGGAAACCTATATACTTAAAGTAAGGAATGAATAATGAAGGTACAATGCTGAACAAAATTAATTATTCTGTACCCTGTGTTTATTTTGTTATAGCTGTTAACAAATGCCTATACCGGTTCCATCTACACAACTGCAAGAACAGATCGAAATCTGTTTTGTTCACCATCTGAATTCTATTTATTCAACACTTCATAGGAGGAAGTCTCTGAATAACAGACAACCTTTTTTACAAGTATGGTTGTCCAAAGAATCATTTCCCAGCCAAAATTTCACGCAACTATATTATAACTTTCTGGCAACCCTAACCTAACTTCACCCAGAGCATAGGATTTTGTCATAGTGTCCTTTGGGAGCCTCTTACCTACCCTGTTTACTCCATCTGGAATTCTGGCCTTTCTCACATCTCAGCCTTACATGTAATCTTAGAATTCTGCTTACTCTTTGAGTAAAATAAACCCAGCTGTAGTGATGGTGCTGCCAGAAAACTAGAGCAGCCAAAGCAACATCAAGAAATTAATGGATACAGGGTTTCTAGGATTTCACACAGTGTGAAAATCAGGATTTTGCTTAGTATTAGAAGTAGAAAGCCAGGAGTTCAGTTTGGGATTGGTTTGAAAAGGCAGTGCAAAAGCAGTTGTGTAGCAAGAAATCTCAGGAATTTTTAAGAATTCTTTATCTACAAGAATTCAGGTGTAGCTTTTGTGAGGCTTTGCACAGTGTTAAAGGAAGATTTACAACTGAGAGGAAGAGCAGGTCCTGGGTTCTCATTGCAGTGGTATTGGAAGATTTCTATCAAAGCTGAAATAGAACTGCCAAATCTTTCTCCCATGTAGACTACTTAGTACTTTACATGTCTAGGTTTCATTGATCTGTGACTCGGCATAGAATTATGGTTAGGATTACACTAAACTCAGGTTTGGTTTGTGAGAAAGAAGTCCCGATGTTCATCTGGACCCTGACTGGAAAGAGGATAAGAAACCAAACTGAGAGTTGTCAAAGTTTTGTTCTCAGAAATTCTGCATCTAAGGAAAGACCAGAGATGCTGTGTGCAAGGAACAGGTTAGGGTTAGATATAAGGTCAAGGTTATATCTGAAAGAGAGAGAAAGTCCTTGGCTTCCCTTTAAGGTATCTGAAAAATCTCTTTCAAAAAAGAAATTCCTCAAGGCAGGGTCATGTGCCTTAAGGCAAAGTCTCTCCCACGTCTCTAGTTTCTTGGCTTTCTGAGCCCATAGCTATACTTGAAAAAGGACTATAAATGTCTACTCAAGGAAATTTAAGGCTACTAAAACTTTTTCCTTCATATCACTTTTTCCTCTGGAACTAGTCTGGGGTGTCATGTCTAAACTATGATTAGAGTCAGGGTTAGGGCTGAGAAAACGAGAAAGACCAGAGCAAAAGTTGCAGAGTGTTGGAAAGCTGCAATTGAAGAAAAAAGGACAGGAAACAGTGGAGCTCTTCCATCTTCTCTCAACCCTGTCATCTTCTCCCCAAGTGCTGGGCTGAAACTTGCAAAACACACCCAGGTCCTCACTAGAAAAACAACGAAAAAGAGTTTTCCAGTGGAGAATTTCTTCTGTCAGACTGTCTTCTGCCCCTCTCAGACTGACATTGTTATCTTTCTCTTTCCTGCAGGCCATGCAGACTTTAGGAGATTGATATGTAGATCTTCTTTTTGTGACGCATTGTTATTTCTGACCATTTCTTTTTGTCTGTGGATACATGCACTGTCACTTTAACAAAATGATGGAAGATCTTAAACTTCCAAACCAGCTGAGTTTTTTATTAGCTTTATTTTCCTCTTTACATATGTGCATGTTCCTGCTAACTCTGACTTCAGTTTGCAACTAGTTTTCATGTTTCTGTGAAACAGAACAAAATGTCAGCAGTGATTTCTTGATGTCATTTCATAATTTTAAGTTGCAAGATGTGGGCCAGTGTCTGAGTTCAGTGGTTTTCCTTATTAAAACACTTCGTTAATTCTTTCTAAAGAACTTATGCTATTTGTACTAAGCCATTAAATTAGTGAGATGATGACAAGCATTTACTATGTTTTAAGATGCTTTTACTCATGTCCATTAAACTACTTCAGCAAACTGGGCATACATAAGTCTATAAGCCTTGATGCAACGCACCCAAAAGTGATGAGGGAGGTGATTGATTTCATTGAGATGCCAATTTTGATAATCTTTGCTCAGTTGTGGTGACTGAAAGTGCCTAAGGACTGGAGAAGAGGAAATGTCATGCCTATATTCAAGAAAGGCAGGAAGGAGGATGTAGGGAACTACAGAATGGTCAGCCTTGACCCCTGGAAAGGTAATTGAGCAGCTAATCCCAGAAAAAATTTCCAGGAACACGATGGACAAGACAGTCAACAAGATCAATCAGCTTGAGTACACCAAGGGAGAGTCATTCATGACCAACTTCATAACCTTTTGTGATAAAATGACTGGTTTCGTAATTTCTCTCATTCAGGAGAGAAAAAGAGTGGATAGTGTCTATCTAGTTTCAGTAGGGCTTTTAACACTGTCTTCTGAAAGGTATTCATAGATGAGCTGAGGAAGTATTGGCTGAATGAGTAGACAGTGATTTGTGAACTGTACCATGGATCACCACTGTCTGAACCCAGACACTCAACTGAAAGTCTAGTTGAAGGCCAGTAACCAGGGTCAATGCTGGGTCTGATGTTGTTTAACACCTTCTTTAATGATCTGGATGATGAAGCAGATTGTTTCCTGAGCAAGTTTGCTGACTACAAAAACCAGCAAGGAGTAAAAGGTTTTGTAGAAGTAGAAGGTAGAAGTAGAAGTAGAAGGTAGAGCAGAAGGTTGTGCTGCCATCTGGAAGAATCTCAACATCTTGAAGAAATGGGCTGACATGCATGTCATGGAGTTCAATAAAGGGAAATACAAAATCCTGCACCCAAGGAGAGATAACTCCGTACACCATTGTTGTGGTTTTAAGTAGCCAGAGTTTTTTATTAGCTGGGGGGGCTAGGAGAGAGGCTTCTTTAAGAAGCTGCTAGAGTTTTTCTCTGCTCTAAGCTAGCCAAGGTCAGGCAACAACGCCTCTGTGATAACATATTTAAGAAGGAGTAGAGAAAAAAAAAAGTCTGCGCAGAACATCATGGCCGCTTAAGAGACAGGAGGCTGAGGAGTTTGATTAACACCAAGGTCAGAGAAAGGAGAAAGAGAAGATGCCTTAAACACTGGAATAGGGCCCCAGCAATCTGTGAGGAATCATAGGGGTGAAGATTCTTCAGCCTGTGAACCCGTGGAAAGACTGGGAGATTTTTCCACGCTGGAACAGACACATGCTGGAAAAAGAGAGGCTGTGATCCTGTGTTTGGAGCAGAGGGGCCTGGTGGANTAGTTAATAAACAGTTGCTTGTAATCCTTATCACAAAAGTCGGGGTTTTTTTTTTCCCTTCTCTGAGAAATTTTAGATCTATGTGTGGGCTCTCGGCTTTTAGCCAGAGTCAAACCATGACAATCATATACATGGGAGTCAACTGCCCAGGAAAGCATCTTTGCAGGAAAAGACCTAGGAGTCCTGGTGGACCACGATGAACACATGAGCAAGCAATGTGCCATTCTTGCAAAGGTTAATGGTATATAGGGCTGCCTTGGACAAAGTATTGCCAGCAGGTTGAGGGACCCTTCACCTCTACTTAGCACTGATGAGGCAACACCTGGAGTATTGTGCCCATTTCTGGGCTCCTCAGTACAAGACAGAGGTGGAGCTGCAGAAAAGGGTCCAACAAGGAGCCACTAAGATGAATAAGAAACAGGAGCATCTACACTCTGAGGAAAGGCTGAGAAAGATGGGACTTCTGAGCCTTGTGGCGAGGGGTTCTCATCAATATGTACAAATATCTGAAAGAAGGGTATAAAGAAGCTGGAGCCAAGCTCTTTTCAGTGACAGAACAAGAGGCAATGAGCACAAAGTAAAGCACAGGTGGTTCTCTCTGAACATCGGAAAACAACTTTTTACTGTGATGGTGACCAAGCATTGCCACAGGTTAACCAGAAAGACTGTGGAACCTCCACCTCTAGAGATATTCAAAGACCTGGATATGCTCCTGAGCAATCAGCTCTTAATGAAGATCAAAGTGTATTCAGGTATAAATTGTTCTAGCCTTGGAAATCATTTTCTTCCTTACTTTTTGTATTTGTATTCCACGTGCATGAATGTAATAATACTGATAAATGGATTACTCATAATGTGCACATCATACAAAACCTATGAGAAAGGAAATTGTTACAGTAAACCCTGCTTCAGGGTCCTATATTTCTTGGTAGAAGAGCTTGCTTACCTTATTTCTTGACATGTTCAGCTATTCTAATGCTGTTTACCACCCAGTTTTAGGTGTTACTTGCAAAATATTTCCCTTAATGAACATGAGCTGATCAAAAAGCAGTTAATTTCTCTAACTTAAGGTTTGATGAGTATCATGTTGTACTGGCTTATGCCAGTATTCCCCAGAACACAGTGTCCCAGCAATTAAAAAAGTAATTTTATAGAGTATTAACACAATGTAACATCTGCTCTGTTAAGACAGCGAATTTTGGCTTTAGGAGGATCTAGGAGTATGAACTACTTGGTCAATATTGTCTATTCATGGAGAAGTTAATTCTATTGTAAGTACTTAAGAAGAAACTTTTTGCTACTCCTGCACTGGCTTTACATGGTCAGATTTCGGTGTCTGCATCTGAACTAGCTGTCCAGGCCTTTTTGTTCAGTCACTGGGGAGAAACTCACTTTTCTAGGCATGTTACATTACATAGATAGAATCACAGATCTCTAAAATAAATGCAATAGTTTTTTCTAGGTGTGTTTAATTATCTACTTAAATTGTGTAGATTTGCAAAGTGCAGATCTTGAAATTAGGACAGCTGATTACTGAACCATATAAAAGTAAAATAAATTATGAAAATCTTGTGGTAGGAATTTTGGAGATGTTTCATGCCATGCCAGAGGAAAAGTTCTCTGGAGACATGAGAGACAAACACAAGTTAATTTCAGTTTGTCTCAGATAAAGAAAATTAACAATAGACATGTATTACAGAAAAGTGAGCAATATTTCTTTTTCTATGATAAAAACTGAACACAGCAAAAAGATGTTTGAATTTCAGTAGCTCAGAGGACTATAATAATAGGGTCATGCAACAATATACATTTTGGTTGGAAGGCTCTTTCAGAAGTCATTTGGTTGAAGCTCCACTAAAAGCATGATCTTTGTCAGTAGTAGAGCAGGTTAGGCAAGACATGAATATCTTTGGGGTTGGAATTTCCACAAACTCTCTGAATGTCTTGTTTCAGTGCTGGACATTGACAACCCTTTATGCCATTGACAATTTTCCTCCTAATGTTGAAAGTTGAAAGTCCCATGTCTGCTTTTGCAGTTCTTAAACTTGTTATTTTGTCTGACATTATTGAGATTTCATTCCTGTATGTTTTTAACACCCTTTAAGCAATTTTAGATAACTATTATGCTATTTTTTACCTTTCTCTTCACCTGAATAAAGAAGCTTAGCTCCAACAGTCTCTTGTTACAGATGTGCTCTGTATTATCCTGATTGCTCTCTGCTTCATTTTCTACACATCTTTCTTTAACTGGAGACAACAGGAACAGTGACATTACCAGCACCAGGTAGAAGGGAATAATAACTTCCCTTGATCTTCTGGTGTAGAATTTTTCAAGTATTTAGCATGTAGCTTGCCTTATGTTTAGAAGAAGTTTGCTATGGCTTATATTCAAAGTACATTCACAATAAGCTTGAAGCAGTTTTCTGCAGGGCTTGTACTCAGCCAGTAGAAGGCTGAATTAGTAGATAGACTGAGAGAGTTGGGTCTGTTCAGCCTTGAGAAGAGACAACTGAGAGGGTACTTCATCAATGTCTGTAAGTATCTGAAGGGGGGAGTGCCAAGAAAATGGACCCAGGCTCTTTTTGGTGGTACCAAACTCTAGCATATAGGCAATGGACAGAAATTGATGCACAGGAAATTCCACATGAATATAAGGAAGACCTTCTTTACTGTGTGGGTGATCGCACTCTGGAACAGATTGCCCAAGAGGTTGTGGAGTTTCCCCTCACTGGAGATATTCAAGAACCATCTGGACACAATTCTGTGCACTGTTCTTTATGACAACTCTGCAAGAGCAGAGAGGTTGGACCACATGTCACACTGTGATCCCTTCCAACCTTACCCATTCTGTGATTCTGTGAAGACTTCTCAGACTTCTCCAATAATCATATTCAGAGAGTAATATCAGAATGTAATGTTTAAAATGTAAGACCAGGAATTTAGGCATCACAGTTGCCACAAAAAATAAAGGAAATTAAAAAANATTCCACATGAATATAAGGAAGACCTTCTTTACTGTGTGGGTGATCGCACTCTGGAACAGATTGCCCAAGAGGTTGTGGAGTTTCCCCTCACTGGAGATATTCAAGAACCATCTGGACACAATTCTGTGCACTGTTCTTTATGACAACTCTGCAAGAGCAGAGAGGTTGGACCACATGTCACACTGTGATCCCTTCCAACCTTACCCATTCTGTGATTCTGTGAAGACTTCTCAGACTTCTCCAATAATCATATTCAGAGAGTAATATCAGAATGTAATGTTTAAAATGTAAGACCAGGAATTTAGGCATCACAGTTGCCACAAAAAATAAAGGAAATTAAAAAAAAAAAAAAATTGTGCACTTAGTGTATCTGCAAACACACATTTTTATTAATGGGACTCACAGTATCACAGAATGACTGGAACTAGTCACTGGATGTCATCCAGCTCCCCTGCTCAAGCCCATTCTTACATCTTATTTTTCTTCCAAAAGCTATTTCACCTAGACTCTCTGAAA
This sequence comes from Calyptomena viridis, assembly GCA_013390005.1. Taxonomy (NCBI): domain Eukaryota; kingdom Metazoa; phylum Chordata; class Aves; order Passeriformes; family Eurylaimidae; genus Calyptomena; species Calyptomena viridis. Next base: position 53,435 of record WEIV01006687.1, read on the forward strand.
TTCTATTTCAAGATCTATAGAAGAGCTCCAAGAATTTGTTAGTATTTATTGTACTGCTGTTTGATTCAGCCTCTAGATCTGGTCCAATTCTTCAGACCTGGGATGACAGAAGATGAAAGGGGGCACTGTAGCAATTTTTGTTCCTCCATAGTTTTAATCAACATAGGATCACTGCTCCTAGTATTGGGAGTTATGTAGCAAACAGAGTTGTGACACCTGGATCCTGTTTTCTCTCAGTCAACTTAATGTTTCACCTGGTAACTCCAATCCCTGTGGTGCCTGGACTTTCATTCCACATAAAACCCTCAGTGCTTAAGAGAGTGAATAGTTTGGAATAAGACATTTACAGTGTCAACAAGTTCTAAATCAAGTAATAATTCTGGATAATTTAAACTGATAATACATTTTACTAAGTTAAGCTTACAAAATAATCTCCGTCTCTGGAGACATTCTAAAACCCACCAGGACATTCTTGTGTAACCTGATCTACGTGACCCTCCCTTAGCAGGGGGGTTGGACTGGATGATCTCAAGAGGTCCCATCCAATGCTATCAATTCTGTGATGAGAGACAGGAAAAAGAATTTTACATGTGAATGACATTCTACCTTTCCTTTCTTTTTAAAACCTGAATGTATAATGACATTTTATGATTATAATGATATCAGTAGAAAATCATGGCTTAGGACAACTTTAACTTCCTCATCCTTGTACAATTTAAAATCCTTTTAAAATGTATCAGCATTGCTAGTGGCACTTCAACCATATGTGGTTATGATTTTTGAGATGTATCTGTCTAAATAATTGCTTACTGAAATGTCTCTTCAGTAACAATCTTACTGTATGTAAAGATATGTACGTATCTTTTTTTTTTTCACACAGACATATCTAGTTCTCTTATGCTACTCCTAATGATTCAGGATAGCCTTTTCTATTTTTCCTCTTACGTATGTTATGAAACGGTCCATAAGGACCAAAATGCTTTAGAGTGTATTCATATAACTTTAATGAAGACTGGACACTAAAAAAAGTTGTGTGCTTTTACCTGCTGTGGCTCTCAATAATAATAGAAATAAATGTTCTCCACAAAAGAATCCAATTATAAGTGGCCCATTCTTTACATAAGTGGGCTATGAGTCAGTAAAAGCAACACATATCTTCTTTATGGTGTAATAAATGGCCTGTTGACTGCAATTCAAAGAGAAAATAGGGTGACATGTTTTTAGAAGCCCATAATTATATGGTGTTTCCAGACTCTCTGAGAGGTCCAGGGAATTCCAGTCAATTTCATTGATTAAAAACAGGTTCTCACATCTTCTTGGAGGTTATGTTCATCTCTCTACTATCTTAAACACCTTTTTAAGGACCCAATATACACTCCCTTTGGTAAGGTTGTGTTCATTTAGCATGGCCAGTATCTACTTGAAAATTATGTTTTGAAGTTTTGTGGTCTCATTGAGTCAGAAGAAGCATCTTTTCTCAGTTTTACACTGAACTGTGATGATATACTTTCTGCCATTTTTAACTTTGCTAGAAGTACTTTCTAGCCTACGTGTTACACGTTTGGCTTATTTAGTAACAGTACATATATAAGTTGAAGTTAACCGATGCTTTGTGGCATTCGGATTTTCTCAGTTTACTTAAGTGGAACTAATCAGCAACAGGAACTGTTATGCCCAATGAGAATAGATATTTAAGGCAGGTCTGGAAGCAAGTGCTTCCACCCAGCTGGGATTAAAACAGATTTCCAAAGTATTTCTTTATTCTTTTAAAATTAGAGGTGGTGAGAGAACTGCTCATAACCTATGGAATAGACTAGCAGAAAACAGGAGAACTAGCTTTATTTTCAGTCCTGTGAGGATTGAAACTGACTTTTATGTCTCAAAAGGGATGGGAATTAAGGGGAGAACAGTTTCACTGTACTTTCAAAGCAGTGCTATCAGGTTAAAATAAATGAACGTATTAGTTTAGGTGCTGATGGTGAAAATATGGTCATGATTCTGCAGCTCAGGGTTTTTTGCACTGAGCTGAAATGAAGAATACTAACAGATGTGTTTTTTGTTTGTTTTGGTTTTTTGTTTGTTTATTTCATTTTTTTTCCTAGTGGAAAAGAATGGTGTAAATGATGACTACAAAAAGAGTTGGATGTATTTTGGTTCTGGTGATGTTTATTGAATCATACAGTTCTGATGAGTTTTTGAAAATGAAAGAGGTGACTTTGCATTCATTTGAATACAATTGATGTCCCACTTTACTGCATTCCACAAATGATAAGACTGAGTTAAATGAGTTAAATATAATTTTGTTATACTTATCTATAAAATACAGTGCTTAGCTTAGTGAACTTATTTAAATTATAGACTAATTTATTTTTGAATGATCCAATTACTCATAAGGAAGACATGCAGAAAAAAGAGAGAAGAATATTGAACATTTCATTAGACCTCTTAGCATACAATATAGTTCAGTTTTGCCAAAATCAATGAAGCTGGAGTTCAAAATTTGCTGTTCTACCAAATAGGGGTTTTGTCGCCAAGGACAGAAGAGTGTGCAAGAATAAAGATGTGTGTCTTGATGCCACCAGATTTCAGTTGAAAGATCAGCTTGGAGGATCTCAGTATATATTTTGACTTAATCTTTCATATTTCAGCTATGTTATTGGAACTAGGATAATGCATCTGTTTACAATACTGAACTTCTTTTAAAAAAAGTGTATAAATAATCTTGTGTGGATGTTACTGAAGGGAAATTTATTTAAGTCACTAAAATAACACGAAAGCAAGACAGTAATGTTAACCTGTGAGATCTACACAATATGATGTCTATGTGGTATCTATATAATTTTAGCTGGAATTTATAGGAGTAACTCACATCTTGTGACCTACCATTTGCCTTTGCATTTTGAAGCATCTAATGCTCTATATGGTTAAATGACTTCATAGCCAGAACTGGGTTACAAGAAAAGAAAGTCTCTTACCGAGTAGTTTACAGATTTCAAATTATGTGACAACTACTTTGTTTTCTTTTTTGATATACTTTGCTCTGTATGCTCATTGAATTATTCTGTTAGCTGCTTTCTAATGACCTCAATTTTGCTTCCCAATAATATTGATTTAAAAAATATAACATGAATTTTCTCTTTGCAATTGAAATTCATCTCTCTAATTTCTTCTACCCAATTTAAAAATAATGTGCAAACAGCAGGGAAATTAGATTTTTTAAGAACAAGATGCAATTTGGGTAATTACCTCAAGTTTTTTATGTGTATGATATTTGTGTATGTTTACAGTAGTACATCTCTAAAGTGATAGTGAATTGCTTATCTGAGGTATAGCTTCTTGTTAAATTTTTACTTATTAATATGAGAATCTAATAGAGATTTGTTTGTGCTATAGACTAATAGTAGCTAATCAATTCTCTGCGTGCTTCAGCTACAGCTGTGTCCTCTTCATGGATATTTTTACATCATCCAGTGTCAGAGTGTTTCTTTAGTCTCAGTAGCAATCACTGCTCATGTAGAGGAATCAGATGGAAATCTAATTTGTCAGGACTTGTCTCTGGTGTTTCACAGAATACAAATCTCAAGCAGCCAGGCCTTCTCCCTTTACATTAATACCAATGATACTGGACTCTAAATTCCTTACTCATCATGTTTGCAGGAATTCTGTAAAATGATATATTTCTTCTAGTTTCATGAAACATTCAGTGTCAGATGCAAGATAGAAAAAAAATATAAAATGGGATAGTCTAAGCAACGTTCTGAAAGAGCATCACTTTTGTCATTGATTACACAAAAGATTGCAGGATAATCCAAATTGGAAGGGATTTCAGGGGGTCTCTAGGGCAGTACCCTTTGCAACATGAGCTTTGCTCTGAGGTCAAACCAGAGAGTTTTTAGTCTGTTTTTCATAGCCTCAAAGGATGGAGGCTGCACAACTTTCTGGGACAATCTCTTCCACTGCTTAGGCATCCTCACAGTGAAAATGAGGGTCCTGAATAGTCCTGTGCCCATTCAGAACCTTCTCTGTTCTTATTTATGTCCTCTGCTCCTCATATTCCCACCATGCAGCCCCTGGAAGTGTCTGGTTTTGTCTTCCTCATAATCTCCAGCACTACTGAAAAGCTGCTGTTAGTTTCCCCTCAAGTTGCTGCTTCCCCAGAGTAAATAAGCCCAGTTCCCTCAGTCTCTCATCACAGGACAAGTGCTCCTGCCTTTGATCAGCTTTGTGACCTGTTTGATCAGTGGGAAAGCCAATCTGGACACAAGATGTGTACTGTAGATGTGGTCTCGTGAGACAGAGTTGAAGATGGAAATCACTTCCCTTATCCATTGGCTATTTGGCAGCACAGTAGGCTGCTGACAATTTCTGAAACTCATTTGATATTCCCTCTCTTTCCAGTTCAGTGCAGGAGAAATGGATTGTAACACAGGTTGCTAAGGCATCATGTAGATTTTGCAAGCCCTTACTATAGGATTCCCTAAGGATAGACTGATATTTACTGTTTTTAATGCATTGTGTTTTTTCTGTTTTATGCCTTCTAAATCCATCTTAGGCTGGAACACTGAAATTGGCATAATACCTTTTGAGTGGGCAATATGCCATACTAACAGATGGCCATGCTAGTGGACAAGTTATGTACATCAATCTTGATTAGGATGGGCAGAAATCCTGAAACACCCATCACTTCAGAGCTTCTGAGCCTGTTCTTACAGCCATAAGTCATCACTGCTGCTGCTCGGAGGTGCAACTTTGAATATCAGAATAGCTTGTCTCCATGTAAAGTGTTTCTGCTTCAGTGGATAAGATTAATTTTGAGATAGAGTAATATATTTGAAGATCTAAGTAAACTTCTCTGAGGTTGCCACGGTTACCAGGAAGCACATTTCACATGACCTGTACCTCCTGTGCCTCACATAAATCTTTATTTTTCTTCTTTTTGAGAAAAGCAGCCTTCTCATCAGTTCAGCAATATTTTTAACAGGCAAATTTGCTCAAGAAGATGAGTAGATAAGTAGTTAAATACATTGATCCTTCTGTTTGAAGAATCTGAGAGCACAGCTCTTTATAGGAGTGGCTTAAAACTTTTGGTACACTTTCCCTAAATAGTTTTAGTACTTTGAATCCTGAATTATACCTTCTCTTTCTATTTTAATGTCAACCAATAAAATTGTAGTCAGGGTTTTTTAAATCAAGATCTGTTAAACAGGAAGCCTATTTTTACTAATAATTGTGGTTGAGGGACCACTGAGAAAATTAGTGCCTACAGTGATTATGTCTCCATTCAGAGATTTATGTTTTATGTGGAGACAATACCTTCTGAATTATTTTAAAACAGGAGAGCTAATTCTGAACTGTCAAAATAAATTTGTTTTTCCAAAACCAATCTTTTATGAAGGTGTACTAGACCTCGATGATGATCTTTATTTTGTAGTTTCAGACTTTTATCGCCCCATTAAGCAAAATCTGTACTATTTACCAAATGTAAAAATTAAATTAAAAAATAATAATTCTGAAATTATTTGATAAAAAATGTAATTAAACCAAATTTTACGTCTGATAGCAAGTGATAAGAATTATGTTTGTATTGATTGCATTATCTTTACCTTTACATCCACTGTCTTTCTTAGGTAACATTCTTATATGAATTAATGCGTTATTCTGATAGAGCAGAAATACATGGGACAGTATTTTGTTCTGTATTACTGCTCTATTTCAGAGCTTTTATCTAACTATGGAAGCTAGCCAGTAAGCAGTGAGGAGAAATCAGATTTTGGAAGCTGATTACTGCTGCATTGTCAGTATGCAGCAAAGTGTCACATATCACTGTCAATGATATTGCACTGAGAATGATCAGAACTCCATGAAAATTGATCTATGAAAAAGAATTTTACACTATTTAGTCTAGAAAAAAGAAGGCTGAGAGAACATATAGAAGACATCTTCAAATACAAAAAAGGTGGCAGGAAGCAAAGCCATAATCCATCCTTCTTTTTCTCTGCAGATATAGTGACAAATAACTGGTTTAATTGAAGGAAGGAGGAGGTAGGGGATACATCGGGTAGAAGTATTTTAAAGCTGAGAATGGTTGAGTGCAGGAATAGATTATCAGGGTAAGTGGTGCAACATCTGTCACTGTCAGGTTTTAAGAACTGATTACCTTAACAAAATGGAAGATATGCCGGGTCCTTCAGTTGGGGATGGATGACTTTATTTGTCAAGATTTCTTCCAACCTGTTCATTCTACTATTATTAAATGTCTTGCCATCATATAGAGTTTCAAGCTTTTCTTCTTTAGCTTCCAATGTTATCTTTTATGGAATGAGAATCTCTAATTGAAGGAAAAGATATTCTAAACTGATCAAAGCATATGTGAACACTTGAAGAATTTAAAGATAAAAAATTCTCAATGAATTGTGTTACAAATTAAAGACTGAAGGAATAATGTGTTGTTTTGCTTTTTCACACAACAAAATCCTAAGGACATGTTCACATATCATAATATATTGAGCATTTCACAGTGCTGAATTCAAGGTATGGACTGGAAAAGATTGATGAACAGATTTCTAACACTGCAAAAATTTTATTAAAGCTAGGCTGCATTTCTCAGGAAGAGTCCTGAGAAATTAAAACATTTAAGGTCCTGACACCTTAAAACATTTTTATCCCTGGATGCATGGGATTGCAAATGGCTGACGTCCTTAGTTCCTTGAAAGAAGTTCAAAGAAAGTAGGAATAGAGGAAGATTAGTATTACAGAATCAAACCTTTTTATTTCTTCAATTAAAATTAATACATTTAAAAAAATACACTTCTGGTCTATGTATGTTGTACTAGCAAATATTTTTCTGAAGAATGAACTTCCTAATGATAAGCAAAAGGAAAATTGAGTCTATAGAATATAGTATACATAGTCTAATATAGTATTTCTTACCACTGTAATATGCAGCAAGTGTCAAAGCAATTCACATGATTACATACATATTGTAGGCTTCTTGCATCAAGGGCTTCTCAGTCTTACTGTCAGCTGTTACTTCACTATAAAAAGCTTCTGTACAGTCTTTAGTAGAAGCAGAGTTGACTCTAAATGAGTTTAATTATCCTTTCTCAGACTAGTAGGATTCAGGAGTTGTTACTAAACATTGTCAGAGTTATGCTGGCAAGCCACTGTGTGTAATGAGATCTGTCAGAGTATTTCCTCTACAGCCTTTTCCGGGCTTTTTGGAAATCTGGTGTAGGAAATTGTGGTGTCAAGCATCAAATGAGCATCTGACAGTGAAAACTAAACTGAGTGCTAACTGTGGGAATCAGACTATAATAAACATGCACTAGATATGTACATCCAGACTCCCTGGTTAAATGTGAGATGCACACAATGACCCTGGGCTGTACACTATGAAAAACAAAAGTTGAAAAGAAGAAGCCTGCAACCATATCCAAATTGGTCCTGAAGGATATCTTCTCATTCTTCTTTTAGTATTGTCAGTTCAGATTTCTTTTCAGAGATAATATTCAGATAATGTGACAGTAAAAAGAAAAACAACCAGCCAACCAAACCCAAACCAGCTTTCTAATATTTACCTAACTTTTCCTCTGAAAAAAATGATGTAATTTTTTCCTTACTGTTTGCTTGCTTGTCCTACCAGATATAATTCCACAGTCTAAGCTCAATGCTTGTTAATTCCTAACATTTCTCACAACTCTGTCCTGGGAGCGCATCTCCTTTAAACGTAAAATAAGTAATCCAAGAAACACCCTTGGACTAGCTACAAGCTTCTAAGTCTGCTGACACACCTGAAGAATGGGATACCATCCCAAGAGACGCAGACAAACTTCATAATTGGGCCTGTGGGAATCTCTTGAGGTTTAACAAGACCAGGCTCAAGATGCTGCCTAAGGGTCAGGGCAAATACAGGCTGGAGGATGAACAGATTCCTTCTCCCTGCTGAGAAGGACTTGAGGTGGATGAGAGGCTGGACATGAGCCAGCAATGGGCACTCACAGCCCAGAAAGCCAATTGTATCCTGAGCTGCATCCAAAGCAGTGTCGGCAGCAGGGCGAGGGAGGTGATTCTACCCCTCTGCTCCACTCTGGTGAGACCCCACCTGGAGTGCTGCATCCAGCTTTGAGGCCTCTGGCACAGGAAGGACATAAAACTATTGGAACAAGTACAGAAGAGGGCCACCAAAATTGTTAGAGGGATGGAGCACCCGTCCTATGAGGAAAAGGTAAGAGAATTGGAATCGTTCATTCTGGAAAACAGAAGGCTTCAGGGTGACTTAATTGTGGCCTTCAGCAAGTGTCAGAGTGGTCGAAGTCCCTCAGCAGAACAAGAGCCTGTGAGCACGATGCCTCCTGTAGGTCCTGAAGGGAGCCTGTAAGAAGGTTGTAGAGAGTCTATTTACAAGGGCATGTAGTAACAGGACAAGAGGTAGTGAAGCACTGGAGCAGGTTGCACAGAGAAGCTGTGGCTGCCCTATCCCTGAAAGTGTTCACAGCCAAGTTGTATGGTACTGTGAGCAACCCACTCTAGTGAAATATGTCTCTGCCCATAGCAGAGGCATTAGAAACAGATGACCTTTAGGTCCCTTCTAACCCAAGCCATTCTATGATTCTAGGTCTGGCATTTATGATTTTTTGTATTAAATCCCACACAGAACAAGACCGACAGCTAGGATGGGCTGGTTTTGATCAGAAATGTACTAAGCTAGCTAAACTGTCAGGCTGCAGTCATGGCTGACAGACAAAAGAATGAAATTATATCATGCTAAAGAGTTACTCAGTAGGGTGTTACCAAGATGATCATCAAATTTAATTATACTGGCTGATGCACTTACATTCTCGGAGCCTGACAACATTTTTGTGTCTACTCTGCCTAAAGTGCTACTGTCTATACTCCAAAATGGTCAGCTTTTAAAATTTGCTGGTCTGATGTTAGAAAAGCCAGATTTTCAGTAATAGTATGGAATAGGTTTGGATCTGAGAGTCCATACAGTACTAATGTATGTAGTTTCCACAGTTGTGAAAACAGTTTGTAAATTGTCAGCTTCTCAAATCCACCCGTTTGACAGGTGTGTGTTCCCTGGAGAAAAATTTTACATTAGTATTTCATTTTGTGGAGAGGGAAGTATTTGGAGGTTATAATGATTTTCATACTATCATATAGTATTTTGAGTTTTGTAAGGTTGGTTTGGTTTTCTTTAAATCTCTTGGGTAAATTTTCAAGTTTCAGTTCAGTGTTTTTAATTCTAACAAATCCTCTCTATATTACTGTGAAAGCACTAAGGTCGGTGTTAAATATAATTCTTGTGAAAGGGCTGGATTCTATACCAAATTAAATTTTATATATTTTTAAATATGTTTTACGTATTTTTTTTTAATTTTCCCCTTTCCAATACTGAAGTATTTGAAATGGGATCATATGAGTAACACAGAGAAAATTAAGCATACTATGTTGTGAATAATCCTGTTAACACAGCTTTGTCAAGAACAGGCATTCCCAAGCATATCAAGACATACTCAGGGAGGATTTTAATCATAGCATTGATAATTTGGAAGAGAAGCAGAAAATACTTAAAGAAAGAAAACTTAATTTCTGGCCTCCATGTTTTTAATCAAGTCATGTAACAAAAACAATGCCGATAAATTAGTTGACTGCTGAGAACAGAAAATAACACAAATATTAAATAATAATTCTCTTGTTTATTATTGTTTTATCTCCTCAATCAGATTTTCAATTCGTTTCTTTAAAAAATTCAATAGTTTGTCTGGAAAAGTCTATATTGATATTACTACACTTAGCTGAAAATCTAGGCAGACTTTGATTTATGTAGGAAATGTGAGTAGATGTCTATGAATACAGATTTTTACCTGTGAAACCATTCAGTGATGCTTTCAGTTGTTTGATTGTTCATAATTTTGGTTTATATGGATGTGCTCTGAGACATACGCAGAGGTCATGAAGAAACATTCTACTTCTCAGAGTCATAGACTGGAAGAGACTGACAAGACTAGAGATTCAACAGGGATTCAACATCTAACCTAATAATAATACCACATGCTATGGACCCCCAAACCATTTCTAATACCTTCCTGAAAGACTAGTGTGTTATTTGCAAGGACAGGGCAGAATCAGCACTGCTGTAATTAATGGAAAACTTCAAGTGTGAAGGTTGCTCTTCCAGAAATTTAGTTTTCAAAAAAAAAGTCCTGAGCTTTGGGGCTTTCTAGAAGAAGTCTGCTGGAGAAACAGAAAACCAAGTTAACAAGTTCTGATTTAAAGGTATGTGAAAAATAAACCCAAAACCCTAACAACAACAAGAATCTAGTACTCTAAATACATTTTAAAGAGAAATAATATTCTGCTTAATTTCATGTCACTGATTTATCATGAGTAAAAGACTTCTCTGAGCATTTCATATGCTGCCTGAATCTTGTTTTATCAACTGCAGAGTTAGGTATTTATCAGTCTTTACAAAAGTCAGCTGCATTAAGAAATGGTCTTTCAAGAGAAATCCACAGTAGAATTCCTTAGGGGATGAAATAGAGTACATCTCTTCATTTTTTCAATTTTTTCAAAGAAAAAATTGATAGTCTTACCTGAATCTCTAGATATTCTCTGCTATTTACTCAAAAATTACATGGAGTGGTTTACTTTTGAAAAGACATCAACTCCCTATCTATGCACTTTTTTCCTACTCATTTGGACAAATTCAGCCAATTTACAAAAAAACCCATTCTGTGCGAATGCAAAAAATCTTTTCTATATCATACAGAGTGTTAAATTTGAATGTCTTACTAAACACATCCAGCTGTCTTCTACCACATACCGAACAAAACAAATTGTTCTTTTTTCTACTTTTTTTTCTCCTTTTCTCTACCTGAGTATATACTCATAGAAATGTTTTCATTATACTTTCACTGTAGGACTGTACATATATAGTATCATTGTACATATGCTGTAGCACCACAGGCTTAGCTATAGTTGATTCTGAAGCAACAAAGGAATCACTCCAGTTAGTATTCAAAAAATGAAGACTTCTTGAGTAAGGAATAAATTAGAAATAAAATCACAAAACTGGCTTCTGGGAACGGACACATGCCAAATTGAGACGATAAGACCATACTTAATGAGTGCACTAGTAAACAAGAGATAGTGAATTCAACAACAAAAAGGATATGAAGTCTACATTTTAAAGGACAAAAAGGCACATTCAATTGAAGATTTTTATTCCTCTAGGCTCTCTGAAAAAATTAATAAAGAGATTTATTACACTGAAAGATGGTGCTGCCTCTGAATCTATCTAATACATTCCACTTTAGAAAAAGGAAGGTAAATGGCTGGACTACAAAAATTATATTAAATACACAACTGCTGTGTTTGTCAGAAAAGGTGTTGATTTTCAACACCTTTCCCCACCTGCTGCTCCCATTTCCTTACCTAGATGATATTGTTCGTGAAAGCAGTTACAAATAAACCTAGACAGATGTGAGGAGCCAGGCAACTTTGAATGCAACTGGGATTTCACAATAACCCTAGACTGTGTGTCTGTACCCTTGTGAATACCAGACAGAATATATCCAGCTTTGAATAAAAAAGGAAGCTGAAACTCTCTTTATTAACTTCCCGGTTTTACTCTGGCACAAAGATTATTTCTTTACAAAGCGTGTAACAGCAATTATGGTGTCAGCATTGATGACAAAATGAAGGTAGAGTGGTAAGCTAATCAAGCCATACTGCATGAGCATAGTGTATGTTTTGACACCATCTCTAAGCACACATTTTTTTGTGGACTATATTGTCTTTTATGCCTTTTCTATTCTGTGCTTGAGCTAGGTCTACAAAGTCTTGTTGCTCTATTTCTTGAATTGACATTTTTTATTCCTGTCTTCAGGGCTATTTTTTTCCTTTTCCTACACAGCTTTGATATGAATTGAGAAGACATCAGAACCACAATTCCAAACCCTGTTTTTTGCAAATGTTATTAGCAAAACGATTGCATCAGAAAGTTCAGAACCACTAGTTACAATGCAAAATTTAATGTATTCCGCATATATCCACAGTAGAGGAATACTTGGCATTTTCTGAATCTCATGATTGCTGGACGAAACATGTGGACAGAATTTATAATAACAATACTATCAAATTCTAAAAACAGGAATCAGAAAAAACAATGATGATGCATTTCATTCTGGACATCTACCTCAAATAAGTTTATGTTTTCCTGGTTAGTTTTCTCATCCTGGACTGAATCTATACCTCAGTGTCCTGGTTTTAGCTGGGCTTAATTTTCTACGTAGTAGAAGATACAGTGTTATGTTTTAGATTTGGATTTTCCATTTGTTTTCTGTCCTGTTAAACTGTCTTTGTCTTGACCCATGAGTTCTACCTTTTTCCCGATTCTCTTCCTCATCCCACTGGGGAAGAGTGAGCAAACAGCTGTGTGATGTTAGGTGTTTGCCAGGTTAAACCACAACACACAGCCAGTCTATACATAAACATGAATTTAAGAAAGAAATTTCTATAACTGTCAGACCCCTGTAGAGAGAATAGATACTTTCTTTTACTGTCCATACCTACTCCAGTTCTGGCAATGGACTTTCAATATAACTGTACAGTTAATTCTTTCTTGCCCTACACAGGTCCAGAAATGTAGATTGAATAGTAATTTCTTTCTTTCACTGTTGATATCACCTATAAGTGGCCCAGATGGCCATTTTCAATGTGCTCAACTTTATGAGCTGTACTTTACGAAACTTGTGAGGCAAAGCAAAATTTGCATAGCAACCTCATTCTTTTGTATTAACTTGTTTGTCATGAAATCCACTCATTTGGAAATTTATTCTACCTCACCATTGCTAAGGCCACTACTAGACCATCACAGTGTAACAGTGACCTGCACAACAGCACAGTATCTTAAGATATTTTTAAAGAAAACAACATTCTTAAAGTAATTAAGAGGAAGGATTGTGAAATTAATTTTTCTAATAAATTAAGTCAATGGAAGCAACTTTTAAGTTTGGAATTTGACCTTCTATGTAACCAGTCACTTTATTAAGCAACTTCCCCCTTATAGGATCTGTGCACAGTAAACACACTAACTACTGCATTAGCAGTAAGAAGTCTACAGATAGATAGCTTACACTCAAAGATCCCATTCAGCCTATTGGGAGAAAGTTTCTTCTTTGTAATAAAAAGTAGAAGCTGATAGTCTTAAATAACTTTAAAGCAGTGAAAGGAGTCAGTATGTTTAGGATGGGAATTCAATTGCACTGTAGTATGTGGCTGTTCTGGAATGTAAACCATTTTCAGATATTTGCTTCATCCTTTCAGAAGAACAGAAATATTAATTATACTGCATCTTACTGTGTATCTCTCTCAAACATGCACACTCTACTAACAAAATAAACCAAACCAAACTAACCAACCAAACAAAAAACAAAAAAGAAGAAAGAAGAAAAGGACAAGCAAGTTGTCAGTCTTTAATATAGGAATTGTTTTCAGATACTGCAGTACATGAAAAAGACACAGAATAAAACTGACAACTTCTTTGAATACTATGAAATGTTTTAATCACAATTTGTGATTTTTCCTAAATCTTATTGTGACTTCTTAAAACAGATAAAATGCCAAACCCAATGCAAGTTCACTTGAATGAGGCTACATTAATTATTGAGGTAAAACATATCACCGTTTGGTATTACATTGCTAAACTACAGCTAAATCTGTTATCCTGTCAGCATCTGTTTGCAATTAAACAGAGGTATCAATTGGAAAAACAATGCAGAGAAAGAAATAACAAAGCAGAGACACAACAAAGGTTAAGCCTTAGACCCTTCTTTACGGCCTTCAGTATTCAATCTTTGTCCTTCCTGCTATGCACAGTCTATTACTAGACAATTCCTTTGCACTTTCATTAATTGTTTATAGTCAACATCCATAATTAGCATTTAATTTCTTGTTTGAATTCAATCTATATTTTTTAATCTTTATCTTCCAAAACAAAATTATATCTTGCTCTGTGTCAGAATTAAACAGCTACTAAAAGTCTAATATTCTTGTGAACAAACCCAAAACCTCAACGTGAACCAAAACAAAAAACTCATTTAGAAGATATTAGAACAATATGAAAATGTATCTATTGTAAGTTAGTGTTTATGTTTTGCAGAAAGTGTAAATGCTACATTTGCAAAAATGACTTGTTAGCACCGTTTTATGGATCACCCCCTGAAGCAAGTTTTCATCATGAAGACTGAAGTGAAAAAATGGTCTTTGAAAAATCAAATGATTGCTGATACCGGTGTTATTTCCAGGGAAACTTCCAACAGCCAAAGCCAACTTCTTCATATGCTGAACACACAAAAATAAAATGTTGTCTGATGTTGTTAAACTCTCCCAGATTAAAAAAAAAGTGATTGTGCTATGTTTCTCATTTTATCAAATGTAATGACTATTACTTGGTTACTATGTTTATCTGTACTTTACTATATACTTAATGTAATTGAATAATATTTCAATGTTTCTAATACTATTTTTAAAGCCATCATAAGTTAATTTAAATGCAGATATTGCATTTTCTTGCTCACGCACTTATTTATGATCTTTCATCCAAATAATTAATTATTTGAACTGCATAAGTACTCGCTCTGTGACTTTCAGATTTATGTTGGCATTCTAAATGTGAAGTATTCCTTGGCAACATCAATAGTCTATGTGAAATTGCTCCCTTTGCAAGTGGACCAAATGCTCTTTTCCATCGCTGTGCCAGTTACATCCAGAACCTACTGTGTGATGAGGGAACACTGTCATTTGTGTGAGGTACATCATACTTCCAAGCAGTTCCTTGGGTCCCTCCACATAATAAGAATAGTACTGATCAGTTCATAATCCAGTTAGAATAGTGAGCTATCTCTTTTGACTTCAAAACGTTGGAAATTTTTGCAAAAAAACCACTTTTAATTATAAAGGCAAAGGATGAGTAATCCTGATAGACACACAGCAGAAAAATAGCAAAGCATTCCACTTAACCTCAAGGTTAAGACTACTGAATATTTCTAGCATAGATTCCAGAAGGAACACACTGAGTATGTCCTCTCACAATTTTTTCTTCCTTCCTTCTTCCTTCTGATTTTCTCTTTCCAAATTCCACAGAAGGTTCTTGGCTTTTCTTTCTTTCATTTCTGTTAATGCCTTGCAAAAGAATTTTCAGTCCTCTCCTTTAGACATTATTTGGGTCCAAGATTCTGTAATATATTCCAAAATCCAAATTGATTTTAGTTACCTGAGAACTTCCTACTCCCTCTGGTCACCATTTAAGCTTATCTCCTACACATTTGAACACAGAACAATTCCAAGCTCTATCCCACAGAAATGTTATTTTGCCTTCTCCAAAACGTTTTTTGCCAGTCATATTGCTCTTCTCAATAATGTCCCCATGTTGACATCAATGGAAGATTTGACTTGGAAGATGGGATATCTGTTGAGGCAAGGCTGTTCACAAATGATTCACCACTGCTCCTTCAGCTACAGTTTGGGCAAAAAAGAAGCTTTGATGACTGGTCCTGATAAATTATCAAGGAATAGCTCAGTCAGTTTCCAGAGTTGAAGCAGTTAGCAGCATTCTTCTACTCACTAGAGCGGTGGCTGACAGGTGATGGGATAGACAATCGACTGCAGCAGCAATGACAAACACAGCACTTTCTTGGGCCGAAAAAGCATAACTTAAATTGACTTGTTTAAAACTTCCAAAACATATATACTTCAAACAGGGTATTATAAAAGTAAATACTTTCCTTCAGCACATTGGAAGTAGGCTATACTTCAACAAAATAGATGAAAAATGAGACTTTCAGGAGCTTGTCTTCTTTTCTCTTTCAAACTTTGCCTTTTTGCTTATTTATAGGGCAAAGTCTCATTGATGTTGGGCTGTTAGATTAAATGAAACAATAAATTTCCTATACGTTAGTATATATACATCCTGAGTCAACAGGGATGACTTTTGTCAGGAAGATAGAAAATTAAATTACCCATTTTCCAAGTCAAGAGAGTTTTTGATCAAGAGAGGCTTCTCCCTAGCTTTTGAAATAAGTGGCGCCTTTTCATCTACTAAGTTGTCACTGTCTTTAATGGAGTCTCATTCTGAAGTGACTTTCTAATATAGTTAATTTAGCTTACTACTCAGTATGGATATATGAAGGATTGTTTACTGAAGACGAGAGTTTATCATACCAGAATGACTCAGAATCAGGAAGGTTTTTTTCATTTTTGGATGATGTAATGTTAGCTAGGGATGACAGATTACAATACTAGAGGTTGAAGTCTTCTGTTAAAAGAACAGTAACAAAGGACCAGCAATGTTCCTCATTCTTGACCAGAGCAGAACCAGAAGAGAGATGAGCACAAAATGCAAGATCAGACTCCAACCTAGTTTCCTCCAACAAATTCTGATGAGCAGGGTGATTAGTTTTTCTATTTCCAAAGTATTCTTTTAATGTGAATATAGGGATGTAATCGAATGATTGATCTTTTAAAATGCCAAATTTTGACCGTATGTCTTGAGAACTGATACGTCAAAAAGATAATATAAGGTATTGCACCACTGTAAAGAAGATTATGCTGGGAGATATTGAAAAACACATGATGACAACACAGTCATCGGTCACAGCCCTTTCATGAATGGAAAGTTCTGCTTGTCAAACTTGATTTCCTTTTATGACAAGGTAACCTACCTAGATGATCAAGAGAAGCAAATTGATGGAATCTTTTTGGATTTCAGTAAAGCTTTCAATACTGTCTGTCACCACATCCTTCTGAACAAAATATCCAGCACACAGCTGCATAAACACATAAGCACTGGGTGAGCAATTGGCTCAGGGGTCGAACACAGAGGATAAAAGTGATTGAGTTCACATCAGATTGGAGATCTGTCATTAGAGGAGTTCTGCAGGGCTCCATCTTAGGCCTTGTGATCTTCAACATCTTCATAAATGAGTTGGACACAAGACTTGAAGGTATATTAAGTAATTCTGCACCTGAGATGGGACAACTTCATGTGTGTTTATACACACATGGTTGTGTGTATAAACTAGGGAATGAGAAGCTGGAGAACAGCACCAAGGAAAACTGTTAGAAAGCGTCCAAAAAAAGACTGTGAAGATGTGGAAGGGCCTATAGTGGAAGCTATACAAGGAGAGTCTGAGATCACTTGGCTTGTTCAGCCTGGAGAAGAGGAGATGAAGGGAGACTTCGTTGCAGTTACAACTTCCTCATGATGGGGAGAGGAGGGACAGGCACTGATGTCTTCTCTCTGGTGACCAGTGACAGGACCCAATGGAATGATATTAAGCTGTTCAACCGTAGGGTGGTTGAGTGCTGGAACAGGTTCCCCAAGGAAGTGGTCACAACATCAAGCCTGTCAGAGTTCAAGAAGTGCTTAGATGATGCTCTCAGGGGCATGGGGTGATTCTTTGAGCTGTTCTGTGCTGGACACTGTGGGTCCCTTCCAATTCAGGATATTCTATGGTTCTATGATAAATGCATAATAATCAGATTGCTTCTTTCTCTCCTTCAGAAATGTGGAAAGGGGGTACAATTTTGTTCCGCAGATCCAGAGGAAAATCCTGTAGTCAAGGAGCAAAGAAATGTGGATATAGGTTAGTATAGTCTTCCTGGATTTCAGAAAGAATTTTGACAAAGTCCCTTACCAAAGTCTGTAGAAGTTATGCAAATGGTATAAAGCAGGAAGACCCTCTCCTATGCATAACAAATTGCTTGAAAGATAAGTAATAAGGGGTAGGGACATGTGGAGTTTCAATGTGGTTCTTGTGGTAGAGTCACCAGGAAAAATCTGAAAGGGACAATAGTAGGAGTTGTGCTATTCAACGTGGAAGAAGTGGCCTGAAAAAAGATTTAGAGAAGGGCAGAAATTGTTAAAAACATTCAATAAGTAGGAGGTAGGCAGTACTCAGTAGTATGGAAAAAGGATGATCTTGCACAATGTAATAGAAGTCTGTAAAATCATAACTGATACGAAGTGAGACAATTGTCCCCTGTAGAACAAAATCTAGGGGCAATCAAAGATTTTAGGAATGTCATAGTTACAGGTGCTGGGACTTGTTTATCCCTAAGAGGGTATAACCAAAACCTGTATATTCTATATCCTCTATGTCATCCCTGATGGGCTGTTAATGATAACTCATTTGGTAACAGCTGCCCAGAGCACACTTCACACCCCAGGCCACAATAGATAATGAAAGAGATCCAGGGAGACATTAACACCTCCACACCTAGCTGGAGGGGTCCTCCCTGCTAATGGGCCCAGCTGCACTGACACAATAGGCAGTTTACAATGGCCCACATCATCAGAGGATCCAAAATATCCGAGGACTCACAGAGATAAAGCAACCATTGTGAAACTCCCTGCCCTGGGGGAGGTACAGGGGCTATATAATCTCTGGGGTTTGAGACTTGGGTACCACCTCATCAGATCCAGAGAAGGGAACAGAACTCCATCAGGACTGTGGCTGCCACTCTGGAGGAGACTGCTACCATTTCTCCAACAGAAGTGCTGCCTTCAATAGGACAATCATCCCGCCTACCAGGTTTTTCTTTTCCTTCTGCTCTGCACCCAGGGGCACCACACAGTGCTGGGGCAGGAGCTCACAAGCCCTGTGCTGTTCCTGTCTCAAGGGGGCTGGGTTGTACTTTGTTCTTATGGGTCAAAGCAGTTTTGTTATCTTGTGTCATTGTTTGTATTGTGATCATTTTAGTAAAATTGTAGCTCTGACTTGTGGTCTCTCCAAATTGGGTTCGTTTCTCCCACCAGTTTACTTTTAAACCAGCACAAGGAATCAGGTTGAAAGCAAGTAAAAAGAGAAGTGACAAATCTGTAGTACTCTGTGTCAAAGGACAGTGTGTGTATAAAAACTGTGTATAGGTCAAGGGAAGATTGGCAAAGCACCTGAAGGTGCCAACGAGACAAGCAAATCATGTGGTTCAGCAAAGTCTCTGAGCTGACATACCAGAGAATGACAGGGAAAGTACTCCAGGAAAGTGTCATATATACTTGCACGGTGTTTGTTCTCTACCAGAAGTGCATTTATGGCTGCTGGGTTGAGTCTGGACTAGACTGACTGTGAACTACTGTGCCACCTGGACTCATGATCTGACCACTAGTGGCCTGTCTTCTATTTTTGTAATTTTCTTAACAGACGTTAAAAGCAGAGCTTTACAGAGTATGTGCTATGGTATAGTGAGTTTACCAATATATTGAAAAGGAAATAGACATGCCTCAAATGTTAGAAGAAGAAAAGAGTTTGGCATCTGAAATTCTAGGCAGTGTTAGGTGTACTTCCTTAGAATCATACTAAACATGTGAGTTTTTAGTGTATTGGTATGTTGGGTTTATGTGGAAAGGTTTCAGTATTGGGAGGCTTCAGGGGTGGCTTTTGTCAGAAGACACCAGAAATTGCCTCTGTGTCAGCGAGAGAAAGTTCCAGCTGGCTCCAAGATGGACTTACCCCTAGTGACAACTGAGAACATCACTGACATAGGCAGTGACAATACATTTAACTAGGGTAAAAACCCACAGTATAATAGTAGCTATCCAAAGAAAGTGAGAATGTATGAGAAAAACAGCTTTGTGACACCAAGGTCAGTGAAGAAGGAGGGGAGGAAGGTGCTCCAGGAGCTGAAGAAGAGATTCTTCTGCAGTCTGTGGTAAAGATCATGCTGACATATGTTGTCCCCCTGCAGCTCATGAAGGTCCACAGCAAAAGAGATATCCACATTGTGGTCCATGGAAGACCCCATGCCAGAGCTGTAGGACATGCCTTGAATGAAGCTGCAGCTCATGGGAAGCCCATGCTTGAACAGGATCCTGAGAAGACCTGCAATACATGGAGAGAGAAGCCCATGCAAGAACAGGTTTTCCGATCTGAAACCCTATGGAGGCAGCCACACATGAGCATTCCATTCCTGAAAGACTTTATCCCATAGAAAGGAACCATGCTGTACCAGTTCATGAAGAGTTGCAGCCTGTTGAAGGGACCCTTGTTGGTAGGAAGGTCATGAATAACTCTATTCCATGGGAGGACCCCCAAGCTGGAGTAGGGAAAAAGTATGAGGAGGAGTTAGTCGCTGTCCCTGGAAGTGGCACTCAGTGCAATGGTTTAGTTGATAAGGTGGTGTTAGGTCATAAACTGGAATTCATGATCTCAAAGGTCTTTTCCAACATAGTTAATTCTCTGATTCTGTGAAGGAGTGGCAGAGAAAAGGTATAATGAGCTGGCCACAACTCTCATATCCATCCTCCTGCACTTCTCAGGATAATAGAAGAGTTGGGAGTGAAGGTGAGCCTGGGAAGAAGGGTGAGGTGTTGGGAAGTTCTCTTTATATTTGTTGTTATTATTCTACTTTGATTCATTGCCAACTAATCAAATTATTTTTCCCCAAGTCATGTCTGCTTTGTCTGCATTGGTAATTCATAAATGGACCTCTTGTGCTTATATCAATCAATCACCTTTTTGTTGTATTTTTTCTCACTCATCTTGTTGATGGGGAATGAGTAATATAGAGCAGCTTGGTGGGCACCTGGTCATCAGTCAAGTTCAACCCACAACAATAAATGGTCACAATAACAAATTGGAGCATAAAAACAAACATAAGAAAAAGCACCTGGTCAATGGATGCAGAATTTCCTAGAAGTGTTTTATCAAAATATATAATTGAAAAAAATAAAATATTATATTTGGACTGTTAATTGGATCTGCATATTACTTTTTTTTCCTCATTACTGTAATGAAACTACTTTTAAAGTGTAAAGCAATTTTCTGCTCTACATTATTTTCAGATACTCAAAATCTCACTTGTACATGTCAGTGGTCTTGAGATACAGTGTATTCTTAAATCTCGGCAGAAGGTAACGGAAGGTTGATGACCAAGGCAAGCAGAAAAACAGCAGATGAGAAATGAATGGGCTGATTTTAATCTGCTGAGATTCTCCACAATATTTTGTTAATTCATGAAAATAACTACAGCCCTTTTGAGGTTGATTTTCAGGGGAAACAAAATACAACATTCACAGCAATAGACTAATTATCCTGAGGAATTAATAAAATAAAATTGTTTTAGGTATAAAAGCTGTTGAACAGACAGATGAGAAAAAAGCAATAGCAATTTCCCAAATTTAGTTTGGAGTTAGAAAGGAATAAAGGAAATAAAACCAGAAGTAGATAAATTAGTATGTAAGAAAAAAGTGTGAAAGGAGTGGGTATAGGAAGGATCTAAGATTAAAAGATTGTGCAAGGAAAAGGTTTGAAAACAATATCAAGTCAGAATAGTATAAAGAAAGTCAAAAGGAGTGGGACTTCCCTCTTTTTCTGGCTTTACAGCCTGTACTGAATGTTAAGGCTCTTGATAGCATTTTTTTTGTAAAATTGACCCTAAATGGAGGAAAGAAATTTTCTGGCTTCTGGCTCCCCTTTCTTTGCTCTCATTATTCCCAGTTGCACAATCCTGTTTCCACACAAACACTGAGATAGGGGCCTTCAAGGAGTATTCTATTTTATCTTCTGCTTTTATAGAAGTTAAAGGTCAGATTAAGCATTGGCTCCAGACTTAGAAGGTTTTCTATGTATCATTAATCTGGAATTTGAAATACAAGTTGTTTTGAAAATAATAGAGTGAAAATAATAGAGACAGTCTATTATCACTTAACAATAAAAAAACAGCATTCTGGTTGCTTTACTGAGTTCTTAATATGAAAGATGCAGGTGGTCATATGGGGGAGTTTCAAAAAGAGAGCAAAAAGGATTTTCTTAGTCATAATGACAAGTTCTTTCCTATTCTTACACAAATATGTCATATATTCCTGAACTTATTCTGTCTCACTTTTAAACTAGTTAGATTTGTTCTTTAAGACCTTGCAGAACCTCACTATTTCTTCTAATCTCCAGCTAAAATTTTCCCATTTATACCCATTTGTTCTTGTGTCAACCTTGTCTCTTAGTTTGAATAGCTTTCTCCTTCTTCAGCATTTATCTACCTCTGAAGTATTTATAGAGAGCAATGATATACCCTATCAGACCCCATTAAGTTATTTTAGTCTATTCAAGATAAGCTCTTTTTTTTCCTGATCATCTTAGCAGCTCTTCTCTGCAACTATTGCAGTTTAATTAATCTTTCTTAAACACAGGCTATCAGAACAGCGTATGTACTTTGCAGAGGAAGTCTTACCAGTGCCTTGTCTAATTGCACTAACAACACTTCCTTATCTCTAACAATAATACTTGCCTTTGTACATTCCAGGATGTCATTTGCTTTATCATGATTACTTGCTATGTTTGATACCAATATTCTGGCTGATTAACCTACAGCTGAAAATTCACAACAAATTACAAATCTATTTATTTGTTCTCCAAACTTCCATCTCTCTTTTAGATATAACAAAATTCACCTAATTATAGAGCAATGAAATTTAAAGACTTTATGGAGAAAAACATGTCAATATTACATTGTTCAATGCTTTATATCTGTTGCAGTTTTATGAAAACTTTTTGTAACTTCACTTTCCATATGAAGGAACTTCCCTTCAGTTGTGCCCACTGTTCCCAAGGATGGTAAAACCAGAAAGGTTCAATGCTTTACTTGTATAGTTTTGTTGAAAACTTGTTTGCATATGACATTGAGGTTATAGTTTAACAAATTATTCAAATATGTGCTCAAAAATAAATCTATAAAGAAATAAAATAAAAATAAAATAAAAAAATCTTACTTTTCATGTGTCCTCATTTGTCCCTGAAACAGAGGGCTGAATCAATGAATTACTGTCATGTGCATATTACATGTAACACTGTCCCACAACAAAAGGTCAACAAAATAGCCAAGAAAATCTATTACTCCAGTCCTCACTTACAAATTAATATGAAAGGAATAATTTTTAATTGGTTCTTTAGAGTAATTTTTTAATGGGGTCTTTAGCAGACAGCACACCAGCTGTACTATTCAGCTTCTCCTACAGTCATGGCTTGATTAAACTTTGTACACATCAAGAGATCTTACCACATAAATCTGCATTTATGAGAAGTATTGTTGACACAAGGCATTACTTCCAACTACACTGAGGCTCAATTACTAGCTATCATGAGAGATATTAAATTAATCCCCATCAGAAGTGTTTCCAGTGTCAGAAGTGCATGAGCTGCCTGTTGTCTCATTCTTGCTGTTAAAATTACCACAAGGAAATTAGCTTCCTATGTCTTGATCTCACGGTTTCCAAGAACCTTAGAGTTTTCTTCATAGATGTTAAATAGTTGAAATCCATTGCTATCTTCAGTTAAATCTGTCAACAGAATGGACTCATAAGTTTGAACATTTATGCTTCACACAAATGAGTAGACAACTATTTTATTTAATACTACTAGAAGATGGACTGAGAACTGATAATGGGAGAGAAGTTGGTACTGCAGTTTTAGGACTGCAATAACCCCTTGTAAAATCCACGACATGCTTCACATTTAAGTTGTGGGCTTTCTTGTGCCTGATGACTTGTATAACAGCCTTTGATGTACTCAATATTACAGCTGACATTTGGATAATTTTTATAATAGAGTTGTCCTGGTTTGGAACAAATATATTCAGAAAGATAAATATTCTGTGATAAAAACAGGCCGCAATCACCCTCTCCCACCAGGTTCGAGGAAAGAAATATTTCCTTGAAGGAAAGTGAAAGGGAAAAAAAACAATAAGC
>WEIV01006688.1:6759-40157 GCA_013390005.1 Calyptomena viridis
TTTACCATCTATAAATACAGCAGTTACATGACTCATGCATTTCTTTTTCCCTATTTGAACTCAAATTAAAATTAATCTGGCACATCTGCAGCTGGACTTGTTTAGAAAATCTGATTGCCTTCCAGACACCAGCCATCCATGCTCTGGGGATGACAGTCTTTCCACGTGCTAATTAACTGAGGACAGAAGAAATCATCACAAAACATTCTTGTCTTTGTGCCCGCAGCTGTAAATTCAGAATTAAAGTAATTTGGGGAGAAATAATGTTGTGAAGTGTCACAGAAGATTTGCAACTGGCAGTGCTCTTAATGGAGCTAGCTATGCTTAAAACCATGCACTGAATGTGATACCAAAATATAATATTCACTTGTTTAGTGACTTCGTTCTGCCAAAAAAACCCAGCAGAGTTTGGGCTCTAGAAAGCATCTTCATAATTCAGAGTGAAAGCTTGACCAAGGAAATACAGAGAGAGGGATTAGAAATAACTCAGGTATGGATCTTTGATGCACACTCTATTCTCTGTTAAACTAAGTCACTAAGAGTTACTAGCACTCTAAGATGTGCCAGGAGAAATGACAGAGGCTTGAGGTTCAGCTGCTAAATACAGAAATCTAAATGAGCAATATCTTGAATTTATGTTATACCAGTTGNTTACTTGTAGTGCTCTTTGTATCAGGGCTGTGATCATTAGCAAGAAGTTAGAAATGGTCATTCCAGTGTCTGGCTACCCCGAAAGACTTCTTATAAAAATTTTCTGCTGCAGCAAGCCTAACCAGTGACTGTTGTACTTTTATCTGTTCCACTGGGCATTGTAGGTCTGCATGAGGGGTGTGAAAAAAGCAGTTAGGAAAATGTCTTCTGCTTCTCTATCTTCCAAGCATCTCCTTTATTTAGGCATGCCTGCATGTCAGTTGAACGCTAGATGCCTCAGTAATGAATTAGAGATCAGCTTCCCCTGAGTATTCTGCACTGAACAGTTTAAAAAAAATAATCCTTTTAAAAGAATGACAGATTCAGAGCAAAAGCAGTCCCAGAAGTTTTCTATCCACTTTACTTGTGACTCAAATCCAGGGTGTCTAGCTGGTTCAGAGAGAGCTTGCGATGATTTTCATCCTTGTAGCTCCTGGCTCCTTGGGAATGTGTTATTAAACAGCCTCCTGTTGCATGGTTACACTGGTAAATGCATGTGCTATCCCACGGCTGTGAAGGCAGCAAGGGTAGAAAATTTCAGATGATAATCTGGAATATTTGGGTTTACTAACACAGTGAGCTGGAGCACTCTACAAATGCATGGCAGTGGTGTCAGCAGTCCACGAGAGGTGGCATAAGGCAGCCAAATTTTTAATGACAATCAGCAGGATCAGTGAAGTGCTGGGAACTAAGTCCACAAAACCTGTAGACAGGTGAAAGGTGTAGAACTGTGAAAGGCGGCACTGGCTGGTGTTTTTGAGGGGGGAGACTTCTTGGCTCTTAGTAATTTGTGGATCCCCAGCCTTATGTGTCACAAGACAATACAAATCAGATGCACAGCTACAACTTTGCTTACTTCTGGCTTCTGCTGGGTTTCTACTGGCAAATCTGGTAACGTCAAAACAGTTTAGCCAGCCTCCTATGAAAGGTTAAAGTAAAAAACCTAAAGATAAAGGTTTTTGACTATTTACATCTCTTTTTATCTCTAGTGCTGCGATCCTGGAAATTTTAATGAAAGCATGTAGAGAAAACCAACTCCTCTGCAGTTGTGTCAGGACGAGATATAATTAAGACTAGACTGAGAACTGACTCTTCAAATGTCTGTGCACACATGTGAACAACTGAGTAGGAAGGCAAATATAAAGCTTGTAAGGGCAAACTGCTAATCATGCTGTTATGCAGTTGTCTACCCTAACTAGATACTTGGATTTTAAGAACAGATCTGCATCTGTTAGCTGTTTTTTAAACATTTCAGATGCAAACATGTGCTTTACTTGTACATACTGAACCTACCAACCTGCTTTCAACTGAGCAGTAGCATTACCAAGGGTTCTTTGTCACTCCGAAGAATGCCTATGAGTACCTTGAGAAAGTGAGATGTGCATTAGATTTGACTTTAGTCTTGTTAAGGGCCCATAGAAACTGGAGTGGAAGATAGTGTTCTTCTCTGCCACAGCAGAAATCAAGGAAATCCTTACACAAGATGATTAAACTTTTCATTTTAAGCACAGGTTTATGTTACAGATTCCTAACATCTCTGGGGATTTCTTTTGAGAGATTGGTAATGGGAAGATCCTTTACAAAAGATCAGTTGTTTAGATTCCCTTTTGCACTAGTAAAAATTTTCTTTTAGCATGCTGACACCTTTATTGAGTGAAATCACTTTATAGAGGAAGTTCCTTAGCACTCGTTGTATTTTTTCACTGGATAGTTGTCTTTCTTTCACGTTCTCCTGTCTGCAGGCTGGTCTGCCTATTCCTTCAGTAACAGAAAAATATTTTTATATGCAGTACGGAGTGCATACACAGCACATTATTTTTGTCAATGTGCTACTCGTGCTGTGGGTGTTCTCAATAAATGAGGCAGGAGGCTGTGAGCAGAGGTCAAAGTGAGCAGAAAACCAGGCTGAATGTCAGGAAAATAAGGGCATGCTTTCAGTCATGTCTGTGACCCTGAACTCTTGCGGAAAGGATGGGGCAAGAAGCTGTTTACACTAGTAGGTACTACATATGAAGGCAACTCTTACATATGCAGCAGCTGTTATATAGTATGAAAATGACTCTTGGTATATCTGGAAGATCTTGCATGCAGAATTATGTGCTAACCTATTACTATTCTCCAGTGTTAGACTATTCTTAAATAATTATCACATGTATATATAATCTTAATATTACTCTAATCCCTATGTAAAAATAATATTAGTCTATTCTTATGCTCTAGCATCAGAGGCAAAAG
The DNA here is from genome assembly GCA_013390005.1 of Calyptomena viridis. Lineage (NCBI taxonomy): Eukaryota > Metazoa > Chordata > Aves > Passeriformes > Eurylaimidae > Calyptomena > Calyptomena viridis. The sequence continues at coordinate 9,685 of WEIV01006688.1, forward strand.
GAGAAAGGGTCTCATTTTTGTTTCTGTTGCAAGTATTTAGCAGCGTTAAATAGACATATTATACACTGCTCTCTTACATTTGTGTGCCTGATTCTGACAGACCTATCTACAATATTCATGAAATAAATATGCAGAAGAGCACAGCATCTATTCAGTTTGGAAAAAAAACCAAACCAAAAACTGGAGTTAAGGCAGACCACATCTTTTTCAGAACTCAGTGAGTGATTTAACTGTATCAGAAACTTCTCCTTTGTTCTCTTTCCTTCTCTAAAAGTTGTCTGTCATTTCACCTCCAAGGTCCCTTATTCAGCTATAGTGTATTGTCTGTAACGTTTCCTATTAGTATGGATTTTTAGCACTGTAGTGAGCACCCTGGAGGGTGAAATTAAATGTAGATGACGACAGAGTGCTGAAACCCAGCAGAATTACAGTTTCAATTACCCAACTACAAACATGGATCAGAGGCATATTCCTAAACCCTCGGTTCCATCTGGATCTCAAAAGACTTCAAACTCACATAGAATTTCCTTGTTCAGTTGAAACCTGTCTTATTTCTGCTCATGGTCCATTCATTTTCCTCCAACAGACATTAAAGACATTTAGTCTAGGAGGCACTAAGAATTGCTTAGAAACATGAGCTAATATCACTGTTGGGAAATGGTCTTCTGCCATCTCACACTCTGTGTTTCCAAATGATGTCTGGTGCAAGTCCAGAGTGTGAAATTAGAAAATGCACTGCAGCTGCTAGAATAACCCAAATTCATTTTCGATGATTTCTTCAGGAATATAAAACTGTGTGCATGATGAGCCATCCACTTCTGAGACCTCCAGGCACTGCTAGATCATAATCTTATAATAATAGATATGCAATATAATAAGAATTGTTATTATGAATGTTGACCTAAAAATATGAGTGAATATATCAACTCTGGCAAGTATATCCAGATTTGAGACAACTTGTTCTGTTTTGTGTGGCTTTTAATAAACTATGTGGCAAGGCTGAAATGAATGGGTATTGCAGAATTTGGTCCATGCCAAAAAATGAACAAGAAATAACACAAAGTATAGGCTCAAGTACATTTGTGGTAAGGTTAGTATAGATAATGTGTCGGGATGACAAGCATACCAAAATATCAAATTTTAGTAACTTAAAAGTAGTTTTTTAGAACAAAGTCTTTGAAGCAATTCCCCAGCTTAACTCTCCCAGTGAAAAGCGTGAGCCTGCCAATTATATATGAAATATCCCACTAAGTTGTGCAAATTCTTATAGCTTGACAAAGCTGAAAGTCAAAGATAGTGTCAGATGTGGCCTTTCAGCAAGTGCCACATTGTAAGTAACCACACAGCTCAAGCTATTAGACCTTAAGGCAGAGTGTGGATGTTCTCGGTTCATGCTATTATTTCATATTGCTAAGAATTTTAAGGAATATGTGGTACAGTTGAATGGAGTTTCAACCCTTTCTGGTATGCTGCTCATTACAGAAATAGGGATTAACAGTGAAAGAATGTATTAAGCTAGTTAGAAATTGCTGAAAAGACTATGAATGGTGGGCCAGAACATCAGTAAGCATAAATTGGGACGCTCAGTTCAACTCAGTGGACTATACCAATTTTAAATCTGCTGAGATTCCAGCTCATTATATAGAAACCTGCATCCATTTATAGATCATAGCAAAAAACGTTAAAATTTAAGATCACAGAAGCAAAGCATTAGTAGATAAAACTACCTTTTTCCTTTATTTTTTTTTTGTTTTTTAAGTATCAAAGTCAAAATGACCTTTAAAGATGACATGGTGTTGGAGTGCTAAATGTGTATTTTGTTGCAGAATAAATCCAATATCTTATTAGGAAGATAAAGTAGCTGTATTTCTTTTTATTGTAACTTTAATTTTTATTACACTTGCACAAGAGATATCATAAAAAGTTAGTGTGTCTGACAATTTAAAGAAAAACAAGCAAGAAGAAAAATCTGTCCAGCTACAAGTTCTTAGGCTTGTATAAGCAAGCCTATATATTCATAGCAGTGTTCTTGCCTTATTTCAGACTCAGTCTGGATTTTTCCTTGGTAGCTTTTCTCATCAGACATCTCAGCTCAAACTAATATTTTAATTCTACACAGAAAGTTATAAAATGAAAAGAATTTGGCTCCTCTCCTTTCCGCAAAGAAAGGAGCTCCACTGGTGTTATGGTTTGACTCTGGCTAAAAGCCGAGAGCCCACACATAGATCTAAAATTTCTCGGAGAAGGGGAAAAAAAAAACCTTGACATTTTGTGATAAGGATTACAAGCAACTGATTATTAACTACTTCACACAAGCAAAACAGGCTCTAATTTAGAATATTAAGTATTTACTACTACCACTACTNTCTATCATTCCTCAGAGATTGCTGGGGCCTTATTTCAGTGTTTAAGGCATCTTCTCTTTCTCCTTCCCTCCGACCTTGGTGCTAATCAAACTTCACACCCTCCTGTCTCTTAAGCGGCCATGATGTTCTGTGCAGCTTTTTTTTTCTACTCCTTCTTAAATATGTTATCACAGAGGCGTTGTTGCCTGACCTTGGCTAGCTTAGAGCAGAGAAAAACTCCAGTGGCTTCTTAAAGCCTCTCTCCTAGCCCCCCCCAGCTAATAAAAAACTCTGGCTACTTAAAACCACAACAACTGGAAATTTGGTAGTGCTAAACATCAAGGGTATAGCCTCTGCAGAGCTATTTTGTGATAAACAGATCCCTTGCTGTTCCACCTGTCTGGTGAGAAACGATCTGTGTATTGCTAGGGAGGCTTCATGGAGTAAGTGTGGGGTAAGTGTTGTCCCACAATCATTTCTGCTGGAGTGGCTTGAGGGAGGAAGCATTTGGGAGACATGAACAGCCACCCAAACTTTTCTGCTGCCTGTTTCCATGTCTGCCTCTTGGGAATGCAGTGCTGGGGGATTCCAGTTTTATGGCTGATTTTATTGTTACAGACAGCAACCACACACAAAGCAGGTGTATCGTGCACGCTGCTGAGGGTATCAGAAAAGAGACAAGCCCTGAAATGAAAAAGAATTTTATTGAGCTGTAAGCTCTTTTGCTAGTTTAGGCACTGCTCTGGCTTTTGAGAAGAAAGCTGACAGGTTGATATGGTCCTGAGGTTTTGATGTATTTTCTGATAAAGTTCAGTAACAAAAAGGCCCAGACAGACATGGGTAGAGTAATTTTTCCCTTGGAGCAGAATAAATCAGGAGTAGTGGCATTACACGGAAGCTACACTGGTGTAATCAAAATAGAAACAGGGTTTGTTTAGAAGAGTTATTTTGCATAACCCCTCTCACAGAAATGAGCCTATTTTTTTTAATACCACAGAACAGGCTGTTTTTGATACTTGGCTAAACTCTTTCTATTTTCAGACTGTTGTCCACTGCTTATGACTTTAACCCTTCAGGCTTAAATTATCCGTGCTGGCTCTCTGTCTCATGCTTAATGTTTTTCTAAGGAATGCTTTGGGTGAAGGTGAGTCAGACATTTCTCAGAATGCAATTTGGAAGAAACACATGGTTTTGCCCCAAAACAGCCTCCCTGCTCTCCCCAGCTCTTTGATTTAAAAAATATAATCCCTGATGGCACAGGGAAGCCTCAACGAGTTCCATTATAACTCATCTAGGACTGTTGCTTCCCTCCCCACAGGGCTGTGCTATAGTGGGAGATCATGAACACCTTGGATTAGTCCCATTGGATGGAAGATGCTGCCCTGGGCTTGCAGCTGCCTCCTGCTCCAGAGTTTGGCTCCTGAGGGAGCCCCTTGCCAGCCTAGCACTGCTCAGGTGTGGTGGGGCTGTGTTGCCCCTGTTTGTGGATCACAACAGTGGGCACCATTTTCTTACCCTCTGTTGGAGGAGAATATGATGCCAAAAAATCTTCATTAAAGAGCAAAGGAGGCATCTGTTAAAAAAAGGTTAAGGCTGCGAGATTAACCCCTCAAGAGCTATGAGATGCCATTCTCAGCCTCTATAAGTATGAATTGTTTGGCTAGTAATCATTTTCCACAGATCATTTTCATCTAATAGCTGCTTTTCCAGTATTTCCTTTCAGTCAGGCTCACACATGACTGTGGGGCTGTGTTCAGGTCACCCAACCCAAATCCTGATCCCAGTGTGCCATGGCTGCCTCTTCTGGGGACATGTCAAGGGTTTTGGGGTTGTGTCTAAATGCATGTGAGTATTAATCAGCTAATGCTTACAATGGTCTGGAGAGGTGAGGTAGTGCCTCCACCCTAATGCTAGAGAACAGAGCCCTGAAAGCAGAGATTATTTTAATGCTTTCAGTATAAAATATTGTATCATGTCTTTTTTTAGTATCTGATAATGTGAGCTACTAAACCTGAAACTCCAGACTGAATGTTTGCTTTTTAGACTATAGAAATATGGCCTATTATTATTAATTCATTTCTGTCCTGGATGATTATGGGTTCTGCAAACTTGATGCTGTACATCTTAAAATAAGTACCCAGAATACAAATACAATTGTGATGTACATACTAACATTAGCTAACTCTGAGCAACATGGCCAGCACCAATCCAAATGCTTTGGTGTGTGCAAAGTAGGTGTAAATTCACTCTCATTCTCTGTCTAGATGAATGCAGTTTTTACAGGTGTGTGGTTTCCTGACAAGACACCTGTTGAGACTTGGTATAGCAAATAACACCAAATGTTGGGTGAATGTTTCATTTTGAGAATCTCTTCTCCAAAGTTATTGTCTTCTTATTTCTCTATTTACTTATGTAGTTTTCTAAAGTTGAGGAAAAGTTAATCTCATGTTGTTTTGTAAACATGATGCTTATAAACCTGTCCTTATTGTGGTTGAGTAGAAAAAACCCTTGGATGAACAAAGAAATATATAGTTCCAGTTTTTACGTTAATCTTTTGCATCTAGTCTTTCTGAAAAGCATTTAAAAGCATAGATCTTCTTTCGGTATACTGTAATTTGAAATTTGCACTTTACAGTGAAGTTCTCCAAATTATTTCTATTCTGTGGTCTTGACTGCAGTGATATCTCTGTGTGCAAATATATGAATATATATACACACACATAAAATTATAAATATATATGTAATATAATTTACATTTAATCCTTTGTTTATAAAATGCGAATATAGCTTTTGGACCCAAATATTCACTAGTTGGAGGTCTAAAAATTACTTTTAATTTTTCCTCTTCCCTGACTCTTGGACTCTTATTTAGATTAAAAATGATTTCTATGAAAAGAGAATGCTCTTAATCTACTGTAGTCAAGCAATAGGTAGTAAAAACTGGTACTATATACATCATCCTTATTGTACTATTTGAGCAAAACTGGCATGTTTCTCAGACTTCTTTATTTTCGTTGTCTTTTTTCCTTATTGTTCATTAGGAAAACTATTTTTTTAGTATCCTAAGATTCATTATTATATTGGTTGGGTTAACAAGCATTGAGGCCTTAATTAAAGAATGGATTTTGTAGAATTAAATTTGTACAGAAAATATATTACTTTTAAACAATGAAACTATTTAATATTTGAGCTGTAATAAACTCTGTATTTCTGACCTGAATACTGTGCCTTATTACATTTAGATAAAAACAGCAGTAATCTCTGATTCTTCACAGTACTATTTCATAAGAGACAAAATTTATGTATTACTGGAAAACAAGTAGGAAATTTGTTGAGTTGTCAGTATCATAAGCATACCAAGGACAAAGTCTGAGGTTTTGACAATTATGTGTGAAATTAATGTAGCAGCACTCCATGCAAAACGTTATTGAAAATTAAGGTGGTAGTTATCTTAAATACAGTGGATGACATTCACTCTCATTTTCTCACGGATTTCTCCTACACATTCACTAGCACAGTGCCCAGGTGGTCTGGCTAGGATGACTGGTGTGCCACATGGAAGAAAAGCACTTGTTGAGCCCTCATTACACCTTTGGGGTTCCCATTCGTAGCAATGGCAACTGCTTCTTGCATAGGTCTGCTGCAACTTTTTGGAGTCAGCAGTTGTATCATATTAAGAAGCTCATTACACAGTTTCAAGATGAGACAGAGCTTGTGGAGAAAGGCTTATTGGAGCTGCACTTTCACTTCTAATGCTTTACAACAACGAGGCCTTCAGTTTAAGGATAACTGCAGCCTGACTGCAGGTGTAACACCGATAACAAAGACAGAGGAAAAAGCAGATTATGTGCGTGGTTAATTTGGGGCAGATTCCTGCTTCCATCAAGCTGTACACATGCACGTGGTCTGGTACCTCCAGCAATACAAAGTTAGTATATTACAGTGTGTCAGGTACCCAAATTACACCTCATTATGCCGATGTCCAGTATAAAACTGGTCCCCTATCCAATGCCCTGACAATTTAAAAAGATGTAGGATAAGATTAACGGGTAACTAAACACGAAAAATTGCAATATGCAGGGGGGGTGTGAATCAGTTCTTAGATCTTCCACCAAATCCACATTTCTAGTGGCTTCAGGCAGTATGCTTGTATTCCATATTGCTGCAGAGCAAATCAAGTAAACCAAGGCAGCTGACTCAACACATTTGTAAACCAGACTTTTTTTCAGGCTGGTCTTTTGAAAAGTTGATGTTTGCAAAGTGCTGTAATCCACTTGGATGTGGATGCACTATAGAACAGAAAATATTAATATCGCTGATTTGAAGTAATAAAGTATCTTTTTGAATTCCTGCTCTTCCAGGAGACATTCCTGAGGGACTGGATGACAGGGCCCTTATTAATTTGGCAGCATGCATTTTGAGATGCAAAATTACACACTTGATTCTAGCATTTGTGTAAAGAAAACAAAGATCTCTGAGAGGTCCTCAGAGATGGAAGTGGAAGAAGGAGGTCACTGGTGTTATTATAGCTGGGCCATTCATGTTAAATGAAATAAAAAAGAATTGAAGTTATTGTTGCAATTCTGTCTGACATGACGTTTCTTTATAGAAAGTGATATGGCTCGAGACAATGTAACCTGACATAAGCAATGTGATGCTAAATGAGAGGTACCATCGTTAGTTGTAATGTATAATTTGACACACTCCCTGTGCTATGCATGAGCTGGCAGAAAGTGTACTGTGGTTCACTGGGTACTCAAATTGCTTTCCAATGACAAGCTTGCCATGCCACAATGCACATGAGTCAGCTGGCAGTTGTTTGGTGATTCAGCCATAGATTAAAAAACTGTAGGCACATAGACAAGATTTTCTTTTGAGTTTTGGGCTGATGCATAGGCACAGGTGCTGAACTAAGGAGACATACAATACAAATAGGCATGTGAGAAAGATCACTGCTAATACCATAAAGATAGTAACAGAGTAGAGTGTGTCTTTGGTTTTCTGCCATGAACTGGGAGAGATCCAGGCTGGTTTGAACATTACAACACTGCTCAGCAAGCTGGGATATGATGAAGTGTGAAGATTAACTTTGAATCAGTGAGCCCAAGTTCCCACACTCTGATAGTTCCAGAAGTCTCCAGATCACTAAGAGCTTGTTGTTCAAAATTCATGAATTTTGTGGTAAATTCTGCCTTCAGACCTGGAAAAGGATGGGAGTAGTCAGAAGTACACTATTTATGTGTATATGTATATATATGTACATATATGTATATGATTTTACTGCCAGCATCAGAGTGGTTGAGAATGGAAGCAATACTTTACTACCTTTAAAAACGTGCACAAGAGAGAATATCTCTAGAGGTAGAAGTGGGAAAAGAAAGGAAGAGAGACAAAATGCCTGCATCCTGTGGAGCCCTTCTTTCTCTCTTCTGAAAGAAAGAGAGCTCAGCTGGATCAGAGAGAAGGAAAGTCCAATATTCTCTTTAGCATATAAAGAATTTTTTTCCTATCTTAAAATCAGAATTATTTTGATAATATATAGACTTACTAATCAAGCATCAAATCAGTTAATACTTTTCTAAAACCAAAGAACGTTAATGATGTTACATGGATAAAATGGTTTCAACTATATGAGCAGCAACACAGCATGGTTGCAAGAAGGGGAAGAGGGACCATGTAAAGGAATGTGCTATTAGGTGAAACTGGCAAGGTGAAGGTGCGTGAAGGAATTTTGCAATGTTCATGATAATGATCCAAATTTCGTTGAGTTCTGGGAGTATTGATTGCTTAGCTAGTTTATCTCAATACAAGACTTTGAATAAGCAGACAGTGCTCCATAATCTGGAATAACAACGGATTGGCCATCCAAGTGGTAGAAAAATCTGAGACAATAGAAGTATGCTAGCATTCTCTGTGTGCTTACATAAAGAGACAATCTGGGTCCAACCGTGTTTATTAGTGCTCATTAAGGGATGGCCCTGATAATTTCACTCCATCTCTGCTGCTCCCTGATGCCTTAGTTTTTGTATATAGTGCTGGAAGGAAGAAAACCAACACACCATTTCCCATCTGATACATCATTGTGCCAAATATGCCCTAAAGAAGTATGGATTGAGGTACAAAGATGCTTATTCTGAGAGAGGCATTTTGAGCTGTAAAAGACTGAGCAAAGTCTTTGATGGATCTCTTGCAGTTCTAGCTGTGTAGAACTGCACAGTATCCAGAGGCTAATCAGCACAGGTTTTGTGGCATGAGAGGAGCTTGTGGTCTCATTTTTGTCCTATGTATTCTGCAAGGGCATTGAATAGCACTGTTCAGAAGTGATTGTTCTCAGTTCAAAGCAGGAGAGCACTCTACAAAGCTAGAAATGCCTTTTCTAGAAAGATTTTGAGGGACCTCACAAACTTGCGATGTCTGCATTGTCAGGCAAAAACCTAGTCATGGCATCTAGGCTTTTGAGTAATCCTGCTGAAAAGTGTTTCTGTTGTGCCTTTCTCAGTCTTCCTCTAATAGGTGCAAACCCGCATGGCAGCTGGGTGATGTCTTCTGCAGTCTTCATCCCCTTTGGTGATGGTGAGCAATACAAGGTATATCCCCAGGTTCACACACCTGGATTTCTTTCCTAGATGCTAGGAAGGAGAATGACATGAACCTTTTGACTTTTATCTTGGTACGTGATCAGAAAAAGGTAGGGAATTCCCACCTGTCCCACACAAGAGTCCTGCTTTGTAGACGTAGTCACAGAGGGATTTCTGAGCTGGCCACAGTCTTTGCATCACTGGATCTTTCTTTAGCTCATCTGGCCCACAAAGACCTCTAATTAATTTGCTGTGCCAGTATCCATGCATGGTTTCTATGCTGAATTACATAAGAGCTAATTATTATTGCTACACAAAATGCGTAAGTGATTCTTTTGCTGCCTCTGTGCAAAGCGTTTAAGAAAAAATCCACAAATCCCTCTGCTTCCTTTTCAGAGATGTGGTTGGATATTCTACAAATTTTATCTGATTCTCTGGAGAATAAGTGCATTGTTTTAAAAGTTGTAATTACTAAGCTGCAGTATTAAATAAAACAGTAATTATTTCAATACAAATATTTTTAAAGCCAACAAACATGAAAGAAATGAAAGTGTTCTTTTTCTCACCGCCTTGTCCAGTGCCGAGTGGCTGGATTTCTGCCCACCCTGTAATGATATGCATTCATCATGCATCTCACAGCAGAGGCTTCTCTGCAGGCAGAGATGTGGCAAACCAGAAACGGGCTGTGACCAAATTTTTGACGGATATAAATCGTCTCAGTTTTTTTGGTCCTGGTTTCATGAAAGTAATTTTGTCTGATGCAACAGACAATTTTCAACACCCTTCTCCCTCTCACCTGTATTTTGTAGCTCTAGAGAGACTAGAGATGAGGTATATTTAATTCCTTAAGTAAATGGCTAGATCTCTGTTTTCTAACTCCTTGATTGCTTAAGCTACACATGGTATAGCACCTCAAGTGGTTTTCACTTTGATCCAGTCTCTCCCCTGCTTCTGACTATCTTAACATTTTGCAGAGCCAGAAATGAGTAGGATCTAGTGTGTTTGCCCAACTAGCTGCTATGTTGTAGAACCACTGCTGTGCAAGAGAAATACAGACATGGCTCCTGCAGAGCTGAGCACTTTGCCAAGGATACATCAGAGGATCTGCATAGAGATTGGCCATTGCATGGAGAAAAAAAATCATGACAGAGTCGATAGAAAAGCTTTTGTTTCAAAACAGACCACGCAGCTGTGTGCCAGAAGAGACTCCTTTAGCTGCTGTGAAGGAAGGAAGGCAGATAAAGCTCAGGTGTGTTTGGAAGAAAAACCTGAAAACAAACAAATGCACTAGTAGGAACCCACTAAACATCAAAAACCAACAAACCCAAAGTGCTTTCTGCAAGCTTAGTGATACTACCATAACATTTGTGAGGACTAAGGAGAGCTCTGGGTCATCTCTCTGTGTGCTCTCTCTGTCTTTTTGGCCACTGCTCTTGACCTTGAGATTAAGTTCTTCATCTGTGTGGTGGTTGCCTTCTTTATGACTTGACCTTGACTTCAGTGTTTAAGTTCTGAACTTTGCAAAGGTCCCTTGCTAGTGACACACCTGACACAAGAAATTTGCCTGGGAACACAGAAAGCATGCCTTCTCAGGGTTAAAATGACTCATTTTGAAAAGATGAATTAATTGATTTTCCCGTTAAAGGTGTTTCTTTTTTTTAAAAGTACTTTCAAACTTTTTGTTTCAGAATAGCTTTTACCTTTTTGTAAAAACTTTACACAGCTAGAATGGGGAGAAAAACAATATGCACAATGGTCATATAATGCCCAAATAAAAACCTTTCATATGCGTTGTGACATAAATTAAAACATGCTGTTTTAATTCCTTTGACTGTAGAGGGGAGAAGAATATAGTTTTATGCCTCTGAAGTTTAAAAAACACTTAGATGAAATATTTTTAAATTGAAAGTCGGNAGTTTTTTTAAAAAAAAAAAAAAAAAACAAAAAGAAAAAGCAAAGAGGGTGTCTTCTTATTTTAATTTCTGCTACTGTGGGTTTTGTGTGACCTCAACAAATTCTGTATTTCAGGGAGAGTGGGCACCCACAGTTACTGAGTTTGGGTAGATTTCTACTTGTTTGCTATGATGACCTAATTATTTAGAGCCAGAATCCTCTGGAACTGAAAGCTGTCTGAAAAGCCTGGCCTGTCAGTTGTATACCACGTAAAGAACCAGTGCAGTACTTGTTTCAGAACTACCATATAGTCAGCACGTTGAATTTTTTTGTAATCTTACAGTGTAAAATATAAAGAAAAGGGACAAGAATTGACATAAAGCCATTATCACATTTTGATAAGGAGGTAGCAACTTTTTTTACTCCACAACAGGAAACCATAAAAGAGAAAAAATGAGTAGAGGACGAAAGTGACAATTTTTCAGTGTGACTTGTTATTCTGTGTGCTGATTCGATACCAAAATATCAAACTCAGGGCTTGTTAACAATAAGTTTTAGGAGCTTTAAAGCAAGAGGGTTAGGGAAAGTTAAACTTTTGTCTTATGTTGTCCTTGACTTTGATATATTGTAGTAGTAGAAAGAAGTAATTCTGTGTTTTGTAGTCATGAAAGTAATTGTGCATATTGTTCTTCAGAAAGATTAGAAAATATCAGTGTAATCAAACCAGTTATTCTTTGTAAAAGTTCAGGCTGATGTTATCTATTGTAACTTGTATATTCTGACACAGAAGCAGCTGAAGGCTTATTCTTTGTCTTGCTGTTACTTGTAAGACTTTTTTGTTTTGTATATTACTAGTGTGCAGTTTCATGGTGTACTCAGCCCTACTCTGCAAAATACCATAAAGTCCTGAAACTAAAAGATGTTCCCTGGCCCGGATATATTTTTATATTTATATTGCTTGCATACTGCACCCCTTTCTCCTTCTCCTAGCAACTTTCTGAGAGGATGAGTGGGATTCAGCTGCCATGGAAGTGGTCAGATTCAGACCTGAGCATGTACAAGAAGTCAGGTGGGGGTGGGTAATGACAGCAGGGGTTCAGCTTCCTTTTTAATGAAGAGAGAAAGTTGGTCATATCTCCATAGGTCAACAGCAGGCTGTAGTGAGGAAGGATTCTTCTGTAATTCAGCAGCTGTGTTTTCTTCACATGTGGGTGTAAAGGACACAGGACAGAAAGAATTCAGAAATACTCAACTTACATAAAAAAGCTCACAGTGGGGTTTGTTTCAGATAAGCCAGCTATATAGTCAGAGTGCTTTTAGACAAAAAAAATTCCCAAATGGTCTGAAAACATACTAAAAAGTTTATGTTAATGGAAGAGAATGAATTTTTTTATGTTTTTTTCTCTCTCCCAGTGGAAGTGAATATGCGCAAAAAACATTAATCCTTGCTTAATGTTGTAAAAAGATGCAAAGTCTTTGCTATTAAGTATTCATGAGCACTGACATCGAAAAAAAGGAAGAAAAGCTTGCTTCCTAGTGTGTTCTATTTTGTATCTTATCAAAGGGCAGAACCCCATGAGAACCTGAGTAATGGCTGTGATTGTTGCCTACTTGCTATTGTCCCTGAAACAGAGCTGGACTCTCCCAATCTACTTCAGTACAAGGTCCTTTGCCTTGATATAAATTATGGCTGGATAGCATGGGTGGGATGTGAGGAGCAATCATGAAATTAATTCTGAGGCACAACTGTAATGGAAGTAGCCAACAGTTTCCAGAGTCCACTCGTGACTATGTCCTGTTAATATCAGTGAAAATCAAACTGAACCTCAACTAAATACGTAGTCTTTCTACCTGAGGCTTTTTGGAAATCTTCTAAAAGTAGATATTTTTTCCCTCCAGTATTTTAAGGGAGATCTAGGGAGTTTAAGAGAATTTGCACAAGGTTATTTAAATGTAGAAGTTACAAAGAAAATTTAGCTATTTCACTAAATCTGCTTCTTAGATAAAGAAGCATCTACCAAAACTGATTTTTGCATAAAACATGAACCAAGCAAGGCATTATTATTTTTGTCTCAAAGTAATGTATTCATATTTAGTGAGGAGGAAATATCAAAATCTGTCTTTTCCAGCTATTTGATTGACAGGCTTCTGCTGTGCTTTTAAGAAGTTTTATAACATTCATGTTTGATAAACTGGTGTAGATACATGTATATCCATATATATATACATGTATACACATGCCCTTCTTTACATGCAGATTTTCTGCATATGGAGGTACTTGAGAGATCAAACAATTTAAATGCTAAAATAAGGATGCTTAAATAATCCTGATGGGTCCCTACCACTGCCCAGGGAATAGAATGTATTTCTATGTAGAATAGTTACAATAGATATAGATTACATAAAAGTTTGATCTTAAATTTATTTTTGTCAGAATAATCAGACCTTCTGCATTCCATTGGTTACTTTTTCCACACGGTTTTGTGGTTTCACTTCAAACTGGCAAGGAGAACCCCGGACTGGGGCCATAAATTAACTACAAATGCCAAAATCAGATTGATGATACAGGAGGAAACACAAAGAAGATGAAGGCAATTTTATACCAATTCTCTTAGTAGCCCAATAACATTTTCCTTAAAACTAGATCCTGGAGATATGTAGTTGTGACAACCTCACCTTTAAGAACAGTAACAAAAGAGATTCTACCCTCAAAGCTGTAGCAAAAAAAATTCAGTAGTGCTAATCATTAAAGAATCAGGAGATAGATGAAAGGAATACTATTTTTCTGTTCTAGAAGAATATGATTTTTAATGCTAGTACTGGGATCAACACTAGAAATGCTTTACTTGGATATGCTACTGATCCAGAATAAGCAACAGATGTTTTGCAAGGGGTTGTGGCAGAGGAGCAACTTCTCTCATGTAAGAGAACAGCAACAACATTAAAAGTCCTGGGAGAAACTATACTGCTAACATTAAAAGGTAAAACTTGTTTCCTAAAACCTGTAAATGCAGAGTCCTCCCTAAATTATCATAATAGTTCACTAGCACTAAAACAAGATCTCGGCAGCAGGTATATCTAAATATTTCAAGAAATCAGACTTTGATTGATTTTACAATTTTAGTCTGCAGAAACAGAGGCGCTTGTATGCTTAAAAATCATTATTTTCAGCTTGGGTTTTAATGGGCGACGTACATATGCACACAAAATCCCCAAGTCCCAGGCTCCAGGATTGAACAGAATGGCCATAGTATTGTCTCCATATAATAGAGATAACATCAAATCAAGTAAACATTCAGACACTAGAAATAAAGGTTGATAGGAAGGTGATAATAGAAATAAAGGTCTCCCTAAAGATCAGGTTCTGGCTAGATATGGGAAAGGTGACTGTTGGATTTATGCAACCTGTTTTTTCTCATCATCTTGCTGAGTGAAAGGATGCACATGTTTTTCTGCAAGGTCTTTCTAGAGCAGTGAGCCCACATTCCCTTGGTGCCTGCTGGCCGATCGTTGCTGCACCTGCACTTCCTTACATTAGTCACAGGTTGGCTGGCAGTGGTCTAATGGCATCCAGTTGACAAGAAATAGCTTAGGGACTCATTCTCTGTCCCAGGAATAAACTGGGATTATTGAACTATTATTTTTTCCCCTGAGGTGATCGCTTTCTTTATGGGCAGCAAGGGAAAAGATGAAACAAGATAAACTAGATTAAGGGATTTACTCTTATTCCCAGCTCTTATTTTCATTTGTTCTTGTTGTTTCCACCCCATGCTGTGCTGTGGAACTGCAGCTATGCTTTACCTTGCAGTTAACCTTTGGAAGAGAAATACAGGAATGTGGGTCTTTTCTCCTGCTCTGAGGAGAGACTGAAAATGCAAGGTTACAGAAATTAGAGGGAAATTAGGATGTTAAGGGCTATTGCTTATGGAGGAGTTTGCCCTGTAGGTAATGAGCATAGAGGATGCAGAGCTGTGAGGCATGAATAAACACATTTTGCAGTGTGCCACAATGACACCCATATTACTACATCTCCACCCGCCCTGTAAAAAACCAGTATGCTGAGTGAAGAGCTGATTGAGAGGAAACAGCAGGCAAATGCATGTAAGGAAGTACCTCTGTCTGCCTTTCTTCTAATATGTGGAAAATGTGGGGTAGGTGCTGGTCACTGTTGCCTGTACAGAGAATTTGGGTATTTTGTCAGTGTGTGAAAGATGTTCATTTGGTTAACTGTCCTATCTGAGAAAGCTGAAAGCTACCTGTCTTGCTGAGAATAACACTTGAAGGGCTCTTTCAACCCCTTGGGCTGGGTTGTTTTTATCAAGGAGATGCTTGCAATGAGAAGAGATCCATGAGACCAAATAGAACAAAGGGAGGAGGTACCCTATGCCTATCTTAATAGTTAGTATATTTCCCTGGAAATATGGTATTCAGCTCTCTCAGAAAATTAACTATTTTATCTTATGGTTCATTTGCATAAAGTGCTAGCTTGTAATATCATGATATAGTGCAGGTAATGAGGGCAGAACTGAGCAAGGTCCTTTCTTATCCAAAGATGTCATTTTGATGGAATATATCTGTTCTCTACTGAGGTCTTGCTTTAGAGCCATAAAAACTATTCTGAGCCTGGCCCCAGATGCTTTTTCTATACTAGAATGACACACATTTGACGAGAAACTTGTATGTGCATGTAATTTTAGAGATAAAAACTAAAAACTCTATTCTCCATTTTTTGAAAGTGGAGAGAATACTTCTTCTTCATTCTTGGAGGAAATGCAGTTTTGGATGCTGAGATCTGAGTGGAATTTTCTGCACATAGCTGAACTTGGCTTGTTTGAAGGCAGTATCCATTTGTTAGGGGGGATAAAGGAAAAAAAAAGGGTCCCTTATTTATCCTTTTGTTGAATAGTAAAATGCAAGTCAGCAGAAAATGCCTGTGGTCTTTGCCTGTGGAAAAGGTGACCACTGAAACTGCTGCCATAACACAGTTCCCAAAACATGTTTAGCTACCCAGTTTAAAGGTGCTTCAACATGTCTGTATGGTCAGCAGTCACAATAGCTGCAAAGCTGAGTTGGGGGACTTGTATTCCTAAATTATTTCTGTGCTTCGGAGAACCTTGTCCTGTGCATCTTTTTTCAAACACCTAAATGTATGTTTTGTTTTACGAAAGACAATGGTTAGTCATTCTCTTAAAATATTAATTCCTTTACTCCTTTTTCTCTGTTTTAATGCCTCAAAATTCCATGCAGACCGATTTGCACTGGTCCCTGCAAAATCAAATTGTTAGCTGTACTCTGTAACAGAGCATACAAGAAATCAGTGGCCAAGCTCTTTTTAATTTAGCTAATTTCCAGAGGAATATGAGAAGTTTGCCATATTGTTCCATGGGGCAGGATTAGGCCTCAGCTGGGGTTAAATTTAAGGTTTCCAGCCTTCCAGGGGTATCTAATGAAACAGCAGCAAATAAAGTGCTTTAAAATGTAAGATGAGTCTGTACTCTTAAGAATGTTCTGTTAAAGAAAATTATTCTGAGTGTGCATGATAGGGTGGAGTGCCACAAATTATGACATTCCATTGTAGAAATGAATAGCAAAACAATAGGGAACTGAATAGGCTTTGTTGTCTCATAAAGCTTGGCATTTTCCATCTACCTTCCCACCTCCATTAGATGCAGCAATTAAACAGTGGGCCATGGAACTGTTCAGACACAGAAAATTAAATAGAGCTTTGAAGATGTTGCTGTAAGTGCCTGTGAACATTCTAACATCTCTAACTAAAAGAAAAGAAAAATGAAGGTGACCATTTGGCTGCAGAATAGTCTGAAGGTTTCTAGAGGATATGTATTAGCCTCTTCAGAAAAAGTAGTTCGATTACTGTTCACTTTCCCTGTGCATTTAACCCTTTGACTACTATGTTACCAAGCATTTTCCACACAACTGCAGTGGATTCTCAGCTCTCTCATTCTGCATCCTGATCAACACAAACAAGGGCTGATGGGGCTTCAGGGAACCGACAAAAACTTGTGGCTCTAATCAGCAGACCTGTGGCCCTACCTACTGAATTGCTGCTTATTCTTTACAGCATTTACTCAAATAGATGTGTGAGTCACTATCACTATTTTTTTCACAGCTGAAATGTAAACCCTGTGTTCTCCATGTTCTTTGGTTCTGTCCAACTCCTTTGATGCTGGGCTGTGGGTCTGAAGAGCATTTGGACTGCAAAGCGTGTTTGTGTTCCCAAGTGCTGCAGAGAAAACCTTCCCCCCAGGACCTTGTAAGGGGCTCAGGCTCAGTGTGTTCCAGCACCGGGCACTTCAGAGACCCCAATTGCCTTGCTGGAGTCACCTGTAACTTATTTTTGCTGACTGGCATATGTCCATGGCCTTTCTCCGAGGCCTGTCTTTACAGATACTTTGGCCCTTTTTCCCACAGGTGAGAGATTTGCCCCACCCTTCCAAGGCTGTAGATAGAATTTATTGACCCCCAGGTACTTTGTTACTCCCTGTCTCCCACTAGTTCCTGTTTCTAATGGCCAGGCTGTGGCTGATGTGAGTGCACCCTCCCCCTGGGTCAAAATTAATTGGCCTAATTTAAAATTCTAACAGGTGTCTTCAATCAGTTGCCTTGAACAGGTGAAGGAGTGCTGAGGTGCCGTGACCTGCCAGCCAGCGCTGAGGGAGCAGGGACTCCTTCCACCGGCACAGACGGAGTTTGTTCACTCTCAGCCATGACACTGCAACACCCCGTCTTGTTTTATGGCTCTTTTGGAAACCTGCCGTCTGAATGGTAACTCAGCTGCTTTTCTAATTCTCTGCAAAACTTTGTAAAGCAACCTGTTTGTGCTGTGGGCCCACAGAGATCCCTGGTGATCTGAGGTAGGGAGAAGGGAAGAAAGTTAATCTCAATGTGTTTTCTCCTGAACGGTAACAAGCGAATTAACTTCTGGTATGAGAGTGAACAGAGTGGTATGCTTGTAGCTATAAGACTCCTGATGAAAATGCAATCAGAAAACTTTTCCCTTTTTTTTTTTTTTTCTCCTCTGGATTTTTTGGTGGACCTGGTGTGAGCTGCTCTTAATCCAGGCTTGTCTTATCATGGGCTGGAATAATGTTGCTGCGGGGAAAACACAAGTAAGATGTTTGTGCTGATACACAAAAAGCCTCATTTGTAGACTTGTTCCAGGTTACAACCTCGTTGCTTTTTATTGTTTGACTTTTCTTTCTTGTTTCTGAGATTGCTGTTGCTACTTCAAGGTTTTCTGCAATGTGGACTCTGTCTTTGATCTTGTTTCTTCTATGTGTTTTTGCAATCCAAGCAGAATCAAACAGTATTTGGAAAACAGTAAGTTTGAACCTTTTGGTGATTGTTTGTTTCTGCTAGAAATTCAGAACATAACTTTTTTTTTTTAAAAAACTTATGTGGAATACTGCTGATTCTTGTACAATCTATGAGAAAGAACTAGACTGGCTTTTTTCTAAGAAAAAGAGTATTTGTCTGTGCAAAAAGCTACAGTATTAATTGAAAGACTCACTATGTCAAGCAGTTTCAGCTGGCAGTGTTATTCAATGATTGTTGCTGTTTTGGTCTTAATTCTGGGAGTCTAAAATTAGACCACTAATTCCATGTTTATTTGGGGGGGATGCTGTCACAATGCTAAAGGCATTTATTTCTGCCATATTGCAGATCACTTAATTTTTCTAGATTCCTAAATATGGATGTAGAAAGTTATCAGTAGGCATATATTTTCTAATGTCTTGGAAAGAATTACATATCTCTGAATGTATTTGCTGATTATTTTTATGTTGGCTAAGAAAACTTTGGTGGCTTCTCATTCCAATATTTTCTTTTCTGTGAAAGTTGTCAACTCTTCATAATTCTCTTTGAATATAGCCTGGGAAAACTAGTTTTGTTAGTGTTCAGTAACTGTGTGTGCTACAAAACTGTCCTTTTCTGCTAGTATCAGGTGGCCTGGGATCTCAGCAAAGTTAAGGTTGTATAGTCATGTAAAGACTTAACAGCATATGATGTGGTTATATTTATAGATTGTGGCTATATATAGTTATATGTTGTGTATGTTATTGCAATATATAATGTTCCATATTATGAGCACACTCCCATGGTAATGGCTGTGTAATCCTTCCAGTCATCTCCCCACCTGCAACTACAATGATAAAGCTTGGAAATGTTTAAATCTCTGCATTTGTTAGATTTTTTGTCTGGTCTTTTTTGTGTGGGGTTTTTTTTTTGTTATGCCTGTTTTATTTCTGAGGAGTTTTACTCTTGTTTTTTTCCCGAAAACTTCAGTTATAAAATCTGTTTGTGATACTTTGTTTATCTAGCAATAGACTGAGAAGGGTAGCATTATGCTTATATTCCCTTAAGGAGCTGTCAGTGCATGACATGAAAGGGTATTTAAGTGGCTCAAGTGAAATGAGGTTCCAAATTATTGTTTCCCTTTAACCACTTGATTTTTGACTTATGTTTGTTAGACCCTATTAAAAATTAGCTTTGGAATGTATTACAGGATGCTATTTGCCAGATTGACATTACTTTTTTTAGTTTATTCTTTTAAAGTGAGAGACAACAAGGCAGGGGAAGAGACAGGAGGAGAAACTCTCACAGCCCTAACCTTTAAGGACCGTTAGCTGAAGGTCTTTCACATTTTATATAAGAAAGGGCACTAATAAGGATTATGACTGTGGGTACTAAAAATCTTTGTAGGTCACTTATAACTCAATAGCAAAGAAAAATCATCTTTTTGGAAATGGCTTCTTTACCATCTTGCTGAGATATTGCTTTGAAACATGAATTTTCTTGTAGAGGAAAGAATTTTGAAGGTGGAATGGTAGAACTTCACCATTGCAGCAGCTAAGCTAGTTTCCCAGGCCAGCTGTCAAAAAACATTTAGGTTTGTTTACAGTTAATCTGGGGGGGGGGAAAAAGTTGCTTGTGCCATGGTCAGTATTGACAATGCCAGTGGAAACTCCATGTTGTCAAAATGGATGGAAATCATGTAATCACAGAGCTGGGACTGGTGGTGGCTGCTGGGCTTTGCAAAACCACAGGGGTTAGTGCTCTGAAATAGGCTCAGCTGTGGCTTAGACCCTTGAAAGCAGCAGCTTGTTGACATCATCATCAAGTTCTGTCAGGCAAAATGTACAACTCCTTATGCATGTTGCCTAAATCTATTGTACCTTTCTGTGGGCAAATTACATATCATAAATCGGTTTAAAGGAAATTGTCAAAAATTTAATGCTTGGGGTCTCCAGGTGGTGTCTCCTATGACTGAAACCTGACAGTCTTGGTAAGAAAAGTCAGGCAAAGTGGGTGTCTTATGCACTTAAGTTGTGATATTGTGAAGCTTTAATTCATGTGGGTTTGTAGGGTTTGTGAGGAAGTTGGTGAAGTGAGAGCTAGTGACTTGAGATTACTTTGCAGAGGAGCAAAACAGAATGTGAGATGGAGTAGCTTTTAATTCACAATTAACTCAGTTGAGGTTGTAGTTTGTTCTAACTGTTGGCAATATACCTTGTTTTCTGTGTTTTCAGTTAACTATGAGAGCATTCCATGCCCTTAGCTATGACTGTCAAGTCTCAGTACTATGCAAAACAAGCTCTTACCCCTAGTCTGTGTTAGCTGTAGGACTAGTTTTTTCTTTCTTTAGCTATTTTTCCACAGAACCAGTGAGCAGACCAACACACAATGGTAAATACTGCTTCAGAGCAGTCTCAAATCAACTTGTGTTTCTTGAAATACATAAGAGATCTTATTAACACACAGAGACAACTATGGTAAAATCAGATTTTAATTATTTTCTCTCGTAAGTACTCCCTAATGTATTTTTCCTGTCCTGCAAAAGCCTTAAAATTATAAAAATGGTGTGAAGTTTCCTCCTACACATTTGTATTACTAAATTTCTGTGGTTTGGGACCTTTCTCAGACTATGATACTTGTTTGTGTTAGGAAATCCAGTCAAGATCAAAGCTGCAACATCGTAGAATATACTGAGCTGAAAGGGACCCATCAGGATCATTGAGTCCAACTCCTGGCCTTGCCCAGGACACTCCAAGAATCACACCATGTGTCTGAGAGCATTGTCTGAATGTTTCTTGAACTCAGACAGGCCTGGTGTTGTGACCCCTTCCTGGGGAGCCTGTTCCAGTGCTAAACAACCCCCTGGGTGAGGGACCTTTTCCTGATATCTAACCTAAACCTCCCCTGGCTCAGCTTCGTGCTGTTTCCTCGAGTCCTGTCACTGAGTAAAGATGCAGTAAGATGATGCACTGCTGCCACAGAGCATGCACTCTACAGCAGTGTATGGGAATGATTTTAAGTTACAGCTGGATCCCCTGGGCTCATCCAGCACAGGGACTGGATTCTCTGTCCCATTAATGTTTTTTAGACTTTTTAGGAAATCATCTGCTGACTGAGGCTGCTTCCTCTGGTTGAAACGTTTATATTGGCAAAGCCCTGAATATAGGTATGAATTTATATCTAATAGCTAGTGCAGAGAGAGAAAGGATTATAGCATACCCCTATGCCAGCATGAAGTTTACCAAAAATCATGAGGTATCCAAATAGGAGCAATTAATTTGGTTCTGGCAGAGATGGCTTTGAAATGCATTTTTTATTCACCAGTTTTCATCCCAAACCAGTGACTATTTCAAACAGATAAAAAGCTGCCCCGCTTCCCTAGAACACACAATTAAAATATCACAATATTTTGCTTATGAAACTGCTGTGCTCCCCAGGATCCCTCACTGCTGCTGTGTGAAGCTGACGGGGTTTGACAGCTTTGCTGCTGTTAATCAGTGAGGTTTGCTAGTGAAACTAAAAGGATTATAGCCGTTTTGTTCAGCAGCTTCATGGGCTCCCCGGGTTCCCTGGAGAGTGGGAGGCTGTCCTGGGAGTCACAGGCTGGAGTCAGGCAGCTGGGAGCTCAGGTGGCTCTGAAACCTGAAAGTCTTCGCATCCAGCTCCTTATTTCTGAGGAGACAGGTAAGTAAACAGTTACAAACCAGCAGATTTTCAGCCCTGTCTCTGACTGTGTTGTGTCAAAGAAAGTGTTTCCATGAAATGTTAATATTTGACAAACTGAAGTTTTATGATGGAATAAAGATCAGTTAGAAAATTTGTTGTATCTGGATTTTGATCTTGCTTGCATCTTGTCTGAGAACTATCTGCTCTTTGGATGAACAGGATAAAACTAAAAGTTTATTTTGCCTGAGAAGCAGTCCATAGCAATGTGCTTTTACTCATTAGGCCTTATTCGTTTTAGTTTTGTGCTATATTGACCTCAGTTATGTAGCTCCTTGCTGTCTTGGAAAGCAGAAAAATCTCTTTTTGACCTGCTGTGGGATCCTGGGCAGGTGCAGTCAGTGGAGGTGTGCCATCTCTCCTGGGGTTAACCTGTGCCTGTACAGCAATGTGCCTGAGTGTGCTCATGCACATGAACAGGTTAGGATGCTTTTGACTTGTTGCATGTATGGGAATAAGGTGTAACATAACTGCTGCTTCCACAGGTTCATTTCTAATTGTCTTTTAATCTCTGTTCTGTGAAAAGAGAGTATTTTCGAGTCAATGTCGTGGTTCATATGGCTCTTTAAAACATACATAATCTGCATCTTCAAATTCTATTTGAACACTTATTTAAGTCTGTGAATGATAGTTATTTGATCAGTTTGGGTTTGGTTTTGATTTGTGGTTTTTTTGGCGTGTGAAGCTTTTTTCTTTCCCATATAACCTGACAGAGCTACAGTGGCAATTTCATACAAGATAAATCTGGCAGTATGTGAAGTAGCTTTTGGAGAAAAGGAAAGCAGGGAGAGGGGGAGGAATGGAGAGAGGAAGAAATCTGTCACTAACCAGGCTTTAGGAATTTTTCTTTTTATCACTTAAAGTAAGAAATGCAGGCAGCAGTAGACCCTGGGAAATTACTTCTCCTGCTTCAGGGATGTTGGCTAGGAAGTATGAAGTTTTGGCTTTGTTTCTGACTCTGATGGCTCATCTAAACAAAACCAAATTGTTTTGCTTCTCTGTCCCATTCTCTCTTTTCTACCAATGGTTATTACTGTGCAGTAATAACTAAATGTAGCTGTCAGTTTGGAGACTGGTGCTTGGTGCAATAGAGATTGGTGCTGGTAGGAACTAGAGGGCTCCATATTATGCATAGGAATTTCCAGAAAAACAGTCCTACCCAATTAGTGTTCTTAAGACAGGTGCACAGGTGAAAATATTGTTTATAGGTGCATACAATAGTAGGTGCAGAGGAAAAAAATATACTACTTAATGAAGTTTTGTGACTATCCTATTGCAATGAAGTGTTGCTCAATTAAAAAATTAGAAATTTCCAGTAGGCTCAGAATACGATTCTAACTTCACAACTTCTAGCCAACACAGCTTGTATAAATGCATCCTTTTGACACAAAACCAACTGGAAATGTATTGAACTCCTTGAAACTGGAGATTTTATTGTGTCAGTTACCCATTGTGTATATTGTGCTGGAAAAGTGCAACACCTGGCATAGAATGATTAAATCAACCTAGGTTTTTTTCTTAGAACATTCTCTAATCAGGCTCCTATTCAGCACACAATGTTGCTGACATTGCTAAAGTTCATAATGACATCTTTTTTCTTCATGCTACAAGGGAAGGCTTTTTTAAAATGACTTGTACTATTTATGGACCTTAATAAGTCTTCGAATGTTGTGAATCATAAAATTATTGAAAAGTGATTTCTTTTAAAGGGCATGTAGTCTGGCTGGCTGTACAGGAATTGTTGGTAATGGCAGATTGGTGACTGAGCCAATTTGGATGCTATTGTACTCAGTGCTGAGCATCTCAGCTTAAGGGCATACTGTCTCTAAATTGGGATTGGCTGTTCAACTCAACTGGTATTAAAACTTAGGTTGGGAAATTGCTTGCCCAGGGATTTCCCTGCCCCCATACTTTTTATTGTGTAGTAGTTCTAATGACTCCTGATTTATCTCTCTCTCTGGTTCCCGGGATCTTTCCGTGGCCAGCACCCCAGTCCTACACCCAGCAGGGCCCACAAATTCCAGGGGTGGTAAGGCTGTCTCTTTCTCTCTGTCTCTCAGGATCTTTCACGGGAAAACCCCTGCTCTCCCCTCCCCTCCTCCCTCCAGTGCCTCCTCTGGCCACCAGGAATTGTTGCAGCTTTTGAACTCCCCCTGAATGTGATGTCCTGATGACAAAGCATATTGAGAAGGCCAGGGTACTTGATGCCTTCTTTGTCTTGGTCTTTACCAGGAAGATCTGCTTTTAGGAGTCCTTGTCCAAAGAGACTAGGAAATCCTGGAGCAATGAAAACTTATCCTTGGTAGAGAAGGATCGGCTTAGGGAACACTTAAACTGGATATACACAACTAGATGGGACCTGATGAAATATGAATGTACTCGTGAGTGCTGATGGAGTTGGCTTATGTCATGGGGCTACACATGGTTGCTTTTGAAAGGTCATGGAGATGACATGAAGTTCCCATGGCCATCGTCCAGAAAGGCAAGCAGGAGGATCCAGCAAACTGCACGCCAGCAAGTTTCACCTTGATCCCTGGGAAAAAGAAGCGAATTCTTCTGGAAGTCATTCCTAAACACAGCAAAGAAAAAGATACAAACTGGGTAGAGTGATTATTGGATGGACTGTCCAGGAAGGGAGTCTGTGGCATCTCTGTCCTTGGAGTTACTCAAAATCCAGACACAGCCCCGAGCAGCCTGCTCTTTGACCTTTCCAAGGCAGAGGAGTTTGAGTAGACAATCTCCAGAGGTCCTGTCCTACCATTACAGTCTTGTGATTCTGTGTTTTAAATAGTGAAATAGTTGAAGGAACTGATCTGCTCATGGCCATTCTGTGCATATAGAGTGACCTTCAGCCAGTGAATAGGATTTACAGTTTAATTTGTTCACTTCGGAATTCAATATGCTAAGTCTTATGTCTCTTGAATATTTTGTGCTATCCTTGTTAGAAAACTGATAAAATTGATTTTCTTCATAGATTGAGAAAAGTTTGCCAATTATTATTCCAGATTCAATCTGACTTTTCACTATTTTTAACGGCTCTTGTACTTAATTTCTGAGTTCAAGAGTTGCCATTGTCTAAAAAGACTACTAACAGTCTACAGTTTTGGTTTCTTGAAAAAATTCTGAAAAGTTATTCGTTTGGATTTGACCAGCTTAATGCATTTACTCTTATAAATTTAAAAAAAAAATTTTTTCCAGTGTAAATAAAGATAGCAGTAAATACACAGACTGCTTCTCTCTTTCAGGCTCAAAGTGCTCTAAATTTGTTGTCTAATTAATATTCACATTACTCTTAGGAGGTTCATGTATTTAATTATCCTCATTTTATAAGCTCTGGGAATATGAAACAGTGACATATGGGACCCAACAAGCCTTTGCTTTTTTTGCTTTCCTGCCCAAATACCAAAAAACTGATTTCCTGTATGATGCATCAGAAAGTGTATAAGTGGAAAGAGAAGTGACTTTGAACTGAAAGATCTAGCCTGCTCCCATACAAAAAGCTGTTTTCAGTCATGAACTTCCCTATTTTCATTCCATGGCACCAACACAAATTTGTCTTGGAGAGGAAAGAAATAGAACTTCATTGTTCCTCTTCTCTTGAAAGTTGTTGGAAGATTTTTTTTTATGGTCTATTTTGTAAGCTTTGCTCATGAACATGTTGCAGCGAGTGACAAATGCGTAGACTAAAATAACATTTTAAGTGATATTTTGTAAAAAAAATTAGAACCTGACATTTCAGTAGCAGTTCTGTTGTGCCCCTTCCCAATAATTCATTTCTTTATGGAGAGAGGAAAAAGCAGGGCAAATACTTCCTTTTTTTCAGATTTTTGAAGGTTGGTTAAGTGCGCTAGGATGATGGGAGGAATAAACTGTTGCTGTTCTGGAAAAGCATGCCATAAACTCAGGCAAAGATAGTTGAGCTACTTGGCTTCTGCACAGCAGTAGCCTACTTAATTCTTTGATGAGCATCCTTATTTAACAAATAGTAGAGCTTTGTATAGTGATCCTTGGCTCAGCTTTCTAGTACAGAGGAGGAGGTATTTTGCAAATGTTAATACAAATTCACATTGGGTAATTAAACTGACTTGGTTTGTCCTGCATGGTGAAGCAAGTTCCCTGTCTTGTCATCTTGTGTATTTTAAGAAAGCACAGGTACTCCAATTCTTTTAGCTCCATTTCTGTAGATAATCTCCTGACTTGGCTATGGATGTGGTAACTGGTTGTTTTGTGGTCAGATATTCTTCACTTGTGAGGAGAAAACAAATAAATCGTTCCTTACTAGGAATTGTTGCTTGATCCTACTGAACATCTTGCACTTGCTGGCTTTGAACAAGTAAGTTTTGTGGCACATGACCAGCCATTCCCCCACCTTCCAGGTGCTGTGTTGCTTCAATGCCTTTAAGGCAAGTGCTGTTAGTCTCAAGTGGTTTCTTGAATAAAGCTGACCTATCAAATGCTACTTTATTTCAGGTCTTTGTGTCTGTGAATTAGCTACTGATGGGCTTGTGGTTTATGATAAATTTGCTATATTTAGAGTAATGCTGTCAGGTTCAAGGTTGGAGTCCAAATTTAAAGCAGAACTGTCTCTTGTCTTTAGTCATATGCAGACTAAAATGTGTTGTGAATAATGTCTGTGTGCTCCAACTTCTTTCTGCAGTCTCCAAGATGGTTTTAGTAATAGACTACTCTTTCAATAGTAGTTAGTGCCTGAGATTTAAATTTCAGTGTTACTTTAGCATTGTAGCTATTATTTCCTGTATCATTGAATGGATTTGGTCCACAACAGTTTTGTGAATTGTAACATCCACTGTAAAATGGTGCCTTTAGAGATATCCTAATGAAACCCTCACCAAGAAATATGGTGGGTTTTTGAGCCAAAATGACAATGAGGAAGAGGCAGAGAAGTCAATAGACCAGTAACTTAACGTGTTCTTCTAGCCTTACCTAAAGCACCAATTGGAATTGTTATCATCCACAACTCAGATGGGTGCTCTTGTTGGCTGTTCAGTTTTTGGTGTGCTTTACACCTCATATGAAGAAACAAATATTTCCAGTCTTGTTGCCTATCAGCCTTGATTTCATATAAATACTAAGCAATGGGATTTGTTTTATTTGCGGGATGGAAAACCTCTTTTGTTCCCAAGTTCTGTTTATTTTATTTTTATTTAAGCAGCACAGACCTGTGAAGTGTGTGTAGGAATTTTATTGGTGAAGCACTGAATGCTTCTATTTTAGGACCAAATTTGTTGTACTGATGATAACCATACCTACATGTTAATACAGATATTGGTGAGTGGAAGGGGATCACAGATGGGTGTACTGACACAGATTAAACTTCCCTGCCTCCTTGTTTTAGATGTCATTATTGGAAAAAGGAAAGTGAACAATTGGAAAAAAGTAGAATAAAAAATTAGGTTAAGTAAATAACTTTGTTATTTGTGAGTGATTGAACTGATACTGTAGTCTAGTACATAGAATAAGTTATTGTGGATGGGATTAAAGAGAGAAATCATAAAGTGTTATCTTCCTACAATGCTAAAAAAACCCACCAAAACTGAATGCTGTACCTGTCAAGGGTGCTCATAAGTGTCAGAGGTAATACTGATTTTTAAATCATCTGGTTCTTCATGATAGTTATGAGATCTAACTTTAAATAAAATATTGATTCATGCAAATGGCAATATAGACTTCCACATCCCAAAATATCTCTTCTTACCCTGCATCAGCCTCCTCCCTCTCTTCTCTCTCCTTCCTTTATTGACCTATCTGCAGTAAAATACCAAACCACTACATCCTGCCATCCTCTAAGGGCTAAAATTTCTACTAAGACTTAGCTGTATTTCAGCATCAATTTGAACTCATGATCAGCCTGAGCTTTGGTTCATTGTTAAGGCTGTTATAAATAAATTCTGAGCATGTCCTGGTTGGACAAAGGGGGAATTAAGCTGGTCTGTGAAGCTCTACAGACAGATGTAAGTTAAGAGCTAAAGGCAGCAATGATCTAGGAATGTTTACACAGGTAAAATGTTTGCTATCTTCAGTTCCAGTTGCACGTTGTCCTTTAGGGCCTGACTTTGATGCTTTTGAAAAATGCTGGGGGTAGTTGTATGCCTCATTCTCCTGCCTTGCACTGGAGACAATGAAGTCAACATTGAGGATCTTAGGAAAGAAAAAAAATAGAAGAAGGAGCTGACTGGGTTATCAAGCCTCCTACCTTCAGATAGTGCCAATAACTGTTGTGTTTGCACAAATGGATCTGTTTCAAAATTAAGCATTTCTAGATTCCCCCCTCATGTATACAAGTCTATTTACAAATGTTATTCCTCTCATGATTTGAAGCTTTTCTGAATTCCATAGAGAATGTGTCCACGGGCATTTTTATTATTGTTCTATTACTTAAACAGTTTTTTCCCTCTACAAGCTCTGTCATTTACTGTTCAGATAATGGGGTGGATTGACTCTGGATGCCAGTTCCCCACCAAAGCCACTCTAACACTCTCCATCCTCAACTAGACGAGAGAAAATACAGTGAAAGAATCTTAAGGTGTGATAAAGGCAGGGAGAGATCACTCCCTGATTACCATTGTGGGCCGAATAGACTTGCCCCCACACTCCTTTCTTTCTTTGCTTAAATTTATACCTGATTTTTTCTATCTCCTCNTCTAGCTCCTCCCCCTCAGCGGCACAAGGGAAGAGGAATGAAGATTGAGGTCCATTCATTACATGTTTTCTCTGCTGCTCCTTTCTCCTCAGTGTGAGGACTCCTCATGCTCTACCTCTGCTCCAGAGTTGGTCCCTCCCATGGCAGACAGTCCTGGATGAACATTACTCAAACCTTGCCATGCAAGCTGAATGCATGTGCCATCATTTTGCTAAGCTACAAAAGCAAGTCCTTCTATTTGGTTTCCATGAGTGACTTTTTAATTGTTTTCCTTNCCATCCTTCAGGATTGACCTTGAATAGTGATGAATTGGAGATGGAAAGGAATTAGTAATAAAATCATGGAAAGTTACATGTTTGGAGGAAAAATAACAAGCATTTCTGATGTTCCTCATTCGATGGGGGGATAAAAACTTTGAGGAGGGCTCAGCTGTATAATTTAGTCAGAAGGTGTCAGTGTATCTTGTTTAAATTATAGAGAGGTCTGATCCTCCTGCCACTGGAGGGAGACAAGGACCAATGAGAACAAACACAAGTAAATGTCAGATGATGTACGAATTCATGTGTAAGAGTTGGAAGCAAGTCTGACACTCATGATGTGGAGGATATTACCTTGTATAGATCTGTCTGTCTGCAGTTGTACTATGTTGAAATGGACAGTACAAGACAGTTAATGTGTGGGAAAGGAGGATGCAANGGCAATTTACTACCTGAAATCTGATATTCTAAATGTTTCCTTATTTCCTGATGTAGAATGTATCTTTTATTATCACTCTTGTATTCTAATTTTTCTCTGTCAAATTGGTATTTCAGCCTGTTGCTTTTGTTATACCCATAAAGACACAGGTGCGCAATATGATTTTAATTNGTAATTTTTTGGTAACGTTGATGAAAAGAAAGAAAAAACGAAAAAAACAAATACAAACCAAACCCAACAAGTAGGGAAATGCAGTTTTCTTGAATCAAAACAGCCCTGAGGATGATGATGGAAGGACCTCTTAAGCAGCTGCCTTTAATCTGTGCTCCCCAGAAAACTATAATCAGCTTATTTTAAATACATTTCTGTCTTAACTGTAGTGGAATCATTCTGTATTAATTGTTCTGTATTACTGTTACAAAATTGGTACTATTGCAGTTCAGCTAATAAACTAATTTCTTTTTACAAGTTGTTAACAGCAGATGAACTGCAGACGAGCCAGTGAGACTATTAAAGACAAAGCACATGTATAGTCACAAATATAGAGAGATGTTAACAATAACACCAAACTGAAGGAGAAAAGATATTTGCAAAAAAAAAGAGAATAATCACTTAATCCTGTTGTCTGCTCGAAACCAATAAAATTACGATACTCCAAAATTTTCCTGCTAGGAACATTAGACAGTAGCAATACTGACAGGCTGCAGCTGCAACAATTTTTCTCTAAATGTGGGGAAAAAACAGTTAAAGGAATAAAGATAGATCATTTCTGCATTAGTTGTTTGCCCTTATGATGGCTACTTTGGGCCAGTGTCCTTATTTAAACCAAATTTCTTCTCTTTGTTATAAAGCTCTTGGGGACTTATATGAACACCAGGCTGTTTTGGTGGAAGTCTCAGTGGTGCTACACATTCACAGCAATCACATTCACAGGATTTAGCACTTTTTGATGCAATTTAGCTCTAGTGATACTTATGCTCGTGTTTCACCTGAAGTCTGCAGTTATTTCACTCCCTCATGAATATGTTAATGAATTATTTCACACTCTTTAAAAAAGTATATCTTTGCAGTCACTTAGCCAACTTGGCATCTTGGGGTGGTATTTAAATAACTTCATGGAAAATGTATCAGTCTACTTTTTTTTTTAAAGGGTAGTGAATAAATTCAGTGTGGCACGAATATGGCAGCTGCATCGCCAAAAATATTCAGTGCAAGTAAATTATGCATTTTTTCTTTGTTGTTAAAATGGCTTAGAGAATGTGGTTT
>WEIV01006690.1:11944-24423 GCA_013390005.1 Calyptomena viridis
TTGCTAACAAGAGGTATATGTAAAAACATTCAAGCACCTTAATAACATGAGGTATATATAAAAATATTCAAGCACCTTGATAACATGAGGTATATAAAAATATTCAAGTATCTTGCTAACAAGAGGTATATGTAAAAACATCAGGAAGTATGTTTAAAAAAACTTCACCAGAAAGCTTACAGGAGTATTTCTATGAAAAAGTCAATTTTAAACAACATAAAACCTTAACCAGAAGCATTTATCTATGTAAGCTAAGAGAAGCATTTCTATAACCTATATGCAAAAACCAAAAAAAAGAAATTTATTCACTCATTTTTTACACCAGCCATGCAGGTCCCCAGGTGGGCAGCAGGACGGGGCCATAGCATGGAGCAGCAGTGCGTGCAGGTGGCGTCCTCCTCAGTGTTTCCTCCTCCTGCTCCAGCCCTGGCTCCATGCCCATTGGCGACAGGAGCCCCAGCTTGGGCTGATGGAAAAAATTCTCTCACAAAAGGGAAAAAGAGAAAAAACATCCAACCCATGACAGAGAAGTATTCCAGTAAGAAATTTACTCAGGACACCCAAAAGTACAAACAAGTTTTATTTTGCGTAGAAAATTGAGATGTACGTTTGCAAGATAACTAGTTCTATTTACAAACCTTAGATAAGCACTAACTTACACTTACTTTTCATGAGACAAATCAAGAAAACCAACCAGTCAACTGACTATCCAATGCAACTTGAAAAGCTGTCTCTGAAAGCAAACTCCTGGGTTTCCTTTAGACAGCTCTTTGAAAATCATGACCATGAAATTCTAACCCTCAAGGATTTCCATGCTGCTAGTAAAAATGCATCAGATCTGTCACAGCTTCTCAGACTTCAAGAGCACTATCTCAAAAACAGCACAAACTTAAGCCTAAAAGAAACCAAAATAAATCAAATCAATCATCTCAGAGATGTGCCACTGAAATGAAATTAAAAGAGTACTCTGGGCAAGCAAGCACAGAACACCTTCCATGTTTGAGAAATATTGCAGCCACGCTCTTCAATAGTTTGCCCTACAAAAACTTTCTCACACCACACTACACAAGTATTTTGAATGCATACAGAATGACACCACTAAGTTTACACCTCAGGAAAAAGGTAATAAGGAAATAGAAAAAGCAAACAATCAAACAAACAAACTCTGAACAAAAAAACCCCTATCTTAGAAAAGAGCCAAAGGACTTTTTTTCCCCCTAGAAGATTAGGAATAAACCTCTGAAATATCAGTAAAAATAACGTACCAAATTCAGCTACAAAGCAGATTTTCACAATGTATACAAATAAGTGTAACCAAAATACTGTTTGGCCTCAGCCTTCTGGTGTTTTGATGCAAAACTTTCCCACTTCCAGCACCTGGACAAGTATCAATGTCAGAAACTGCAACAAGGGATCACTCAGTAACAGAGTGCCACAGCTCACTGAGATCTTCAAGTGTGTTTCTTCTTATTAGTGCTTATTTATGGAAAGAAAATACCCAAATCAGTACAAGTGGCAACTCTGAGGGATTTGAGAGCTCCAATGGACCTTACTGACTGTGTCCCCAGGGAGGTACCTGATGCCTTGACTGGCAGAATGTCTGCCCCACTTCCCAGCTGCCTCAAGCACCCAGTCTCTGTGGCACCCTTGCACAATCAAGACACCAGCCAGAAGCAGATGCTATACCTCATAGCCAGCCAGTTATTTCCTATTTGTCTCTATGCACAACATATCCTGACTTATCTCAATGGAAGACATTTTGAGATATAGGAAGAAAAGCCAATGTGTTATGAAAAGCTTCAGCAGGGATAAGATAGTAATTTCCCATCCTGTTATGTTGTATGAAGGTAGTAAATTATTATAGAACCACGGATTCATAAAATATTCTGAGCTGGAAAGGACTTGCAAGGAT
The DNA here is from genome assembly GCA_013390005.1 of Calyptomena viridis. Classification (NCBI taxonomy): domain Eukaryota; kingdom Metazoa; phylum Chordata; class Aves; order Passeriformes; family Eurylaimidae; genus Calyptomena; species Calyptomena viridis. Next base: position 13,857 of record WEIV01006690.1, read on the forward strand.
CATCAAAGTTAAACTCCTGGCCCTGCATAGGACCACCCCAAGACTCACACCATGTGCCTGAAAATGTTGTCCAAACACTTCTTGAACTCTGGAGGCTTGGTGCTGTGATCACATCCCTGGTATGTTCCAGAGCCTTATCAACCTCTGGTTGAAGAACTTCTTGCTAATATCCCACCTAAACTTCCTCTGACACAGTTTCACATCATTCCCTGATGCACTGTCACTGGCCACCAGAGAGAAGCCTGAACAAATGCACAGAGCTGAGCTTTTTAGTAATGGATGTTGAGTTGTTACTCATAAATCTTACGAGCAAAACAGTGATAACTGTAAGACCTCTGTCCTCCTTGATATATTATCTAAGGTTAAGACAATAATTGCCAGGGAGGGTGGGAAACTTCCTGGAATGGAAAGAAACTCCTCCATTTTACTATACCCTTCAAATTAAGAGGCTTTCAGTCAAAAATGTAGAAAAAGGAAATAACAATTATATACTAATATGTATATATATATATATATGAAAAATAAAGAAAGAAACAGTAATAGAACAGCAACAGGAAATATCACCCCAATAAACACTATCCCTCCTCCCTACGCCCCTTCCTGTGTTTTTCCTCAGTATGGTCACAGCTGTGGGGCAAATACACAGGTCCCGTGGGCTCACCACACACTCAGGGGTTCCCTCTGCTGCTGAGGTGGGTGAGAGTCATTTGTTCAATACAGGAACAGCAGAAGATGGGGAAGGACAGACAGGCTGGCTCCAAGCAAGGACCAGTGCAGGCAGGGCTCTCCTCTCTCTCCAGGGTTGCTGTGGAGCCCACCTAGACATGGGAACTGGGCTGGGGCAGGCAGAGACAGCAACAGAGGCAAGCTGGTCACAGTGAAGTAGTCAGGACCTCTCCACCGTGTGCCGGGGCAAGAGGGAGAGAGCGGTGTGAAAAATATGAAGTTGTATTTTACTTATCGCATTTTTTTAAATGTGATAGTTACGATAAAGTAGCTAAATAAATATTTTATTAAGTTAGATTAGAAGCNTGTCACTGGCCACCAGAGAGAAGCCTGAACAAATGCACAGAGCTGAGCTTTTTAGTAATGGATGTTGAGTTGTTACTCATAAATCTTACGAGCAAAACAGTGATAACTGTAAGACCTCTGTCCTCCTTGATATATTATCTAAGGTTAAGACAATAATTGCCAGGGAGGGTGGGAAACTTCCTGGAATGGAAAGAAACTCCTCCATTTTACTATACCCTTCAAATTAAGAGGCTTTCAGTCAAAAATGTAGAAAAAGGAAATAACAATTATATACTAATATGTATATATATATATATATGAAAAATAAAGAAAGAAACAGTAATAGAACAGCAACAGGAAATATCACCCCAATAAACACTATCCCTCCTCCCTACGCCCCTTCCTGTGTTTTTCCTCAGTATGGTCACAGCTGTGGGGCAAATACACAGGTCCCGTGGGCTCACCACACACTCAGGGGTTCCCTCTGCTGCTGAGGTGGGTGAGAGTCATTTGTTCAATACAGGAACAGCAGAAGATGGGGAAGGACAGACAGGCTGGCTCCAAGCAAGGACCAGTGCAGGCAGGGCTCTCCTCTCTCTCCAGGGTTGCTGTGGAGCCCACCTAGACATGGGAACTGGGCTGGGGCAGGCAGAGACAGCAACAGAGGCAAGCTGGTCACAGTGAAGTAGTCAGGACCTCTCCACCGTGTGCCGGGGCAAGAGGGAGAGAGCGGTGTGAAAAATATGAAGTTGTATTTTACTTATCGCATTTTTTTAAATGTGATAGTTACGATAAAGTAGCTAAATAAATATTTTATTAAGTTAGATTAGAAGCAGATCAACGTAGCATTGTCTGTGTGTTAAGAATTTATGATGAGTAGTTAGGAATAAGTGTGTTTAGAGAAACATATATTTACTCTAAAGACCTTTGTTTAAGAAGATGTTTGCCAGACACCTATTTGACAAGGGGTAATAAAATTTGAGCCCTATATCAACCATTGACATTGAAATGTAACTTTCTGTTTAGAGATATGGAAAGTTGAGAATGCTTTTAGAAAGTTTTCTTTTTTTTTTATCACAAGCTGAGGAACGCCCTCTGTGTGAAAAATTGTATAAAATGTATTACATTTTATAGTTCGATATGCATTCGCTCTAGGGTGCACCCAGCCGTGTTAATCCTGTGCTTCCTGAATTTGTCCAAATAAAACAATTTGCATTTTATGGTGAGCAGTCATTTCTCACAGCGGGGAGAAACAGCACCAGTGAGGCAGTGCCAGGGCCCTCTCCCAGGCATTGCTGCGGAAAAACAGTGAGCTGGGCTGGTCACTCACAGAGCATTTTATTGTCCGGTGTGAGGGGGAAGAGAAGACAGGCATAACAGCCCTCTGGTACTCATTGGTGTTGCCCTTCCCTCCGCCTACACAGTCATCGTAGAGCAGGGAATCTCCCTGCCACCCAACTATCAGGGGCCATCAGCTCTGAGGCTGAAAACAATTAAGTCTTCCACCCCACCTTACTGGGTTATCTTTTTGTTACGAAAACAGGATGTCTTTCAAAACCTTTCAAAAGGGGAGAGTCTCTTGACCCTTAATATTTTATTCCTCTGTCAGAGCCTCAGGGAAATCGAAACCCTTTATGGCCTAACCAGTCTGCCAGAGTCCTTGTGCACAGGTGACTTTCACTGAACAGATTCACCAGTTAGAGGGTGAATCAATATTCCTTTTAGGAAAGGCTTGCACCAACAGAGTAGGAGATGCTTTTTGTGAGTTAGCATCTCTGTATAAGGATTTACTCTAAAACAGTTAAAAAAATAACACCTTTTATTAAGACAAGTTGTGACAAATTGAGAATTCATGAATAATCAACAATAAAATCAACCTACAAAGACACAGTTTAAAACCACATAATATAACGCATACACACAAGTTCTAAAGCAAAATAGTCTATTAAGAATATTATGAAGAAAAGCAAAGTGTTGGTTCTAAAGGAAGCAGTTAACACACATAAGTTACACCAGGCATCCCAGGACGAGAGGCAGGGGGAAGAGAAGCCAGCCCGTCAATGTCTTCCACGGTTTGGATGGAAAACTTCTCCCCCAACATCTCTCACTTTTCAAGTCCTTATATACTACTTCTTAGGGTTTTTTTAGAAGATTTGTGAGTTTGGGGTGACTATGGTCAGCATAGTGTAATTAGAATAGTTTGACAAGTGTTTCATGTTTCTTGATGGATAGCTGGCATAGGTCAAAAGTTATCACTGTTCTATCCTGGGCCTGTGTTTATTGAAGCATGGTTGAATGCCTCCACATTTCCTGGGCTTCCAGCATATCAGGTCTTATTGGATTTACAGGACTTTCTGTGAGACAGCGTGACCCTTTGTTATCTGGGAAATGCCTTCTAGATCCTTTTCTTCTCTAAATTTTGCTTTATTTTAACTCCTGTCTTTTCACTATTCCTCACTTTTCCCTTACTCAGTTTTGCCAACATTTCATGGTAGTAATGGGAAAATTTCACCAAAAAGAATCTAACCCATAACATATGTGCACCAAAACAGAATTAAAATCCTCTAAAATATTGGTCTGTACTGAATGAGTTTATTGAAGCTATATTTAATAAAGTGAATAAAAATATACAGGGTTTTTTTTAAGTCCTTTTTCATCCAAGAGCAAATATACTCCCCTTTTTAGATCAATATCTTTAGTCATCTGATATCATATAATCAAGATTAATGTTCTTGTCTAAGTAAGATGAAACAAGAACTTTTCCTTCAGAATTTACAGTAGTTTCTTAGTATGATTATGTATTATGCTTTGGTTTTGCTTAATAAAAACCTTCCTTAACTCAAAATGGCTTTTTGATATCCATTATGGTTCCATCTTGACCACTCCCATTTTCAACATAAGATTTCCTATCTTCTGCTGCTTTTAGTATTGAGCAATAACAACAATGCTCAGCGATATTCTAGGGTTTTATGATGACATCAATCACTGCAGATTCTATTAGCAGGCTAGGAATCAAATAAAATAAAAGCAAGAAAAAGAGGCAGAATCAGAGAATCACACAAAACCTTGCATTTAATGTTAGAAAGAAAGTTTCCCTGATTTCAACACAATTCCTAAAAATGATTAAAAATTATTGCTGTTTTACTAGGAGTATATGACATGCAATTAAGTGTCTGGTAATACCAAGACCATGAATCAGTGTCTGAAATAGAATTTAGCCATCATGATATCCAAGTCATCTGCCTAATCAGTAATCCCTGACTGGCTAAGAATTTCCGTTTCCTAATTATGTTACTGAGACTTGCAACTATAACTCTGTAAGGAAGCTGGAAGGTGAGAAACTTTTGAGTAATCTGTGAAGGAAGATACATATTCTGAAAAATGTGAGATCCACCATTAAAGGGTTGGATAGAAAATTAATATTAGAATTAATTTCATTGGAAAGGGAGTAAAGAATTCTTCATCAATGAAAAATTTGAAGGTTTAAGAAACTTCAGAAATACTTTACTTTATAAATATTTCTACACACAAAGTGGATTCTGTAGTATTCCAAGAGAGTATCCAAAAATTAGTTCAGAATATGCACAGGTGAATTTCAGTGTAGCTTCTAGAATTTATAATACATTTTGTTAGAAAAATTAGAATTTTATTTCTTTCTCGCTCTTTGGCTTAAACAACTAACTTAATTGATGAATTAAAAAAAAATATGTTTACCATTTTGAAAAAAGTTGTACAGGACACCACTGCAAGACATCTGAGAATGACAAAAATAGCCCAATTTGATGATGCCTGGCATTAGCAACTCTTTCCAGGTTTAGAGAATGAGATGAAAATTCCAACAACAATTCACTTTTACTTATTAGAGTAAAATTATTTATACAATGACATTCAAAATTTTCCATGTGGATGGTTATAAACTGATGATTATATGCTGTATGAGAAGACAGACCTAAGCTTCTCAATATTGGCAACAGAAGGATTAATGTTCCTGAATTATTGCTTTTACTTTTTTTTCTTGTAACATCCCAGTGGTTTGAAGGCTTCTCAGGTTGATTTTTCTTCCCTTTTTCACTTTCTCCATGCTGTATTATGTTGATCCTTCTCAATATGAGACTAAAAGGGGCAGATGTGCTGAGCAAATATGTGATATGGAATTCCAACATCTTTCATTCTCCAGGTTCTGGAACTGTAACAGTCCATAGACGTATCCTTTATCCAGCTTCCTTCCTTTTGCAACTTTTGTGATTAGGATTCTCTTGTTTAAATTTTCCCATTACCACCATGAGGTTTTGGAGTGGGTGGGAAGTGTGCATAGAGGTGGCATCACACAATAGCCAGCACCAACACCACAGTCGGAACACACCAGAAAAGTCCCCTTCCCAACACGGACAGCAGGTACAAAAGGAGATTCCCTGGGGAGACACCATGATAACCAAGCAGTGTAAAGAAGCTGGTGTTTTTGCATTCTCTGTCACTTTGTCCTGGGCTGCAGCTGCCATCATCTCTCTCTTGCTCCTGGGATGGGGACCCAAGAAGTTCCAGCCATTAGTCCATCCCACCACCAGCACCACCAATGCTTCCTGTCACTGTCAGCTGCTTCAGGGAGAGCTGCTTGGCTTTGCTGCTGCACCTCCTGCTCCAGGTTTTCCCTGTCTGCCACCCTTACACTGGATGAGGAGTCATCCAGAGCTGCTCTGCCAAGCACACTCTGCATGTCTGATCTTCCATGGTTCCCATATTGCACAGGAGCCCCGTGCCCACAGCCACAGGGAGTCTCCATGTGTGTGGTAAGCCCTGCTGCCAATGCCAGGGCAGCAACTGCCTCACACTGATCCAGTCTGTAGCAACGACCCTGCTGCCAGCAGCCCAGGACTGACCGATGACCATCTCTGCTACTGCTGTGCGCTGGGCCCGCACAGCGCTTCTCACCAGCTGCGCTGCCAGTTGCTGCAGGGAAACCCTGCTGCTGCCCACCACTCTAATTGCTGCGGGCACCCCCTGCCAGCAGCACCGCTCCATGCAGCCACTGAGGCACCATGTGGCCATGCTTCTGGTCACCAAGAAGCCCGCCAGCACCACCTTCTGCCGCAGCTGGAACTGCCCTAAAGAAACTCCGATTTTTCTGTTTCCTAAAGGGATACTCATTATTGGGTGACATTTGTCTTTGTTATTGTGCGATTCTTGTTTTGTTCTGAATTGTTCTCCATTTTTAGCAAAAATTATTATTGTTTTTTCTACATTTTGCTTGAAAGTTTCAAATTTACAATCATTTTGAGGAAGAAGTTTCTATTCCAGTAGGTCTCATCTTCTGGCATTCATTGCCTTCAAAGTAAGAGAGCAGCACCACACAAAACTGAATTATGTTAGTTCTGAAAGGAAAAAAAAAAATACACAAACCAAGGGCAATATTTCTTTTTTAAATCTGGAGTTATCCCACAATTTGTAACACCAGCTTAACCTTGAATTGGCTTATAACTACAAAATCTCATTAATCTATGTCCTTCCTCATATTAAATTATGAAATAGAATTTCATCTACAGTGCTCATTACATAAAACCACCCCTTTAAATATCACATGATGTACCAGGCTGCTCAGATGAGTAAATGTGCATGCAAACTTTTTTCTCAATAGATCCAATAAAAACTACATACTATTACTTCATGGTGGAAAGCTGCTGGCTATAAATCTGTGGATTTGGAATGAAGATTTCAGAAATCAGAACTCAATGTTTTGCAAAACATTAGTTCTGACCTTCATAAACCTCTCTAGGTTCTTTACTTCCATAAAGAATTCAGGTCATACCTCAGCAGGATTTCTCCCCTTTGAAACTATTCCTTCTAGCTGAATATATGTAGCTAATATGTTTTCATGCCTGTCATCTGCTCTGAAGATATGTTAGCAGTATTCAGAGAAGCAAAGCATGTGTTTTCATTGAAGTTTCAGTGTTTGGCTTTACACAGGAAAACTGAACTAATCTCATTGTGACAAAACCTGTATGTTTTAGAAGTTGTGTTGACAGTTACAGGAACTGTACAGCTGTTCAGTAAACAAGTAAGAACTTTTTTTAGTAAGTGATACCCATCTCTCTGTCTGTATTGGTGCAGCTGATCCTCTCATGGGAAAATGCTGTTTCTGTTTTAAAAAAACAAAACCAACAAGATTANTATTTAGTTAGAGATTGTTTTAATACCCTAACCTCTTTTTCCTTGTCATCATAAGTCGGGGCATTACTTTTGGCAAAACTTTGATATTGTCTTCATCCAATACACCTATCCTAGTATTGTCATTTATCTACTATTTACCCCTCTTCACTCCTTATTTGGGGTTCATAGTATATAATTTCTTTTTTCTCTTCATGCTTTCCCCAACTCTACATCATTTGAGCAGTCCTTCAAGCAGAAAGAATGCTCCTAAAATGTAGGGTAGACCACAGTCCCACAGTTTGTTAATGTGTCATTAGTAAATGCACCTAAATATCAAAATGGTTCTTCATCAGTAATCCAGGTATTTCTTGTCAGATTCAAGAACACCTAATTCTTTAATGAAGTCAACAATTTTGTTTTATTTTTTCAGCACTCGAGGAAGACAAAACATCTGAATAAACAGTTTTGAAACAGTATTATTAAATCTGGGCATTCCGTGAAAGCTCCCTGGCTTCCCCAGAAAAAACACAGGATATAAAAAAAAGAGTATTTTTAGAAAGGTACTGCAAGACAACTGCTGTAATAATAAATTTATTGCAAGAAATAATTGCTATTTGTTTCTCTTCAGACCATAAAAATGTCAGGTGGATTATATGTCTTCCAGAGAACACTATAAATTACTCTAGGTCTAAAATCATTCCCAGTTAAGTTGAATTCCCTCAGAACTTTAAAAGAGAATCAGAAAGCATACAAATTATACAGAAGAGCAAAGAAATTAACATGCCTATATGTATTATATAACCTAATCTGATGCAGAAAACAGTACCTTGACATGTATATAGATACGATACCATAAAAATGCCACCATTAGTCAAAACGTGGTAAGTCTAAGTTGCCCATGTCAAACAAAGCAAATTTAACTAAATCTCATTATTAAGCCAGAAAAAAAAATTACAAGTTAAGTTTGGGTGTTGATTAGCGAGAGATAATATACAGATATTGAAACCTTGGTACCAGCTGTCACCAGCATCCATGTCGAGTTTTGTTTGCTAATATCACACATTTCATTGAGCATGATCAAAATTATGATTCTTGCCTGAGATTAGCTTGATCCTTTCCCTCTTTCTCTCAACACTGGGTTTAGATGCTAAAGAATGGAGGTTTTGTATGATAGTCTTGATAAAAACAATGTTGAAAAGTTTGGAAAATATCTAAGTGCTAATGGAATTAACAAAATACATAGTAAGGGGTGGGAATTTGTTCTGTATGTTCCTTGTCAAGGTAGAAGCACGTGGCAAGTTGTCTACATGGAATGATATTAACAGAATATCAAAGGCAAAAGTTAATGCTTTCCCTCACCACATGCCATCTCAAAAAAGTACAGAATGATTGGTAGACAGCAAAACTGATATCTATACAGCCACAATAATGAAAACAAAATTAAACAAAACAAAACAACACAAAAAAACCAAAGTCAATTAGAAAGTACCTGGAAAAAGACCAACATTTTTAATCAGATAAGACTAATGATATTCATGCTGGGAGAAAAAGGAAAACAAGTTAAGGAAAAGGAAACTACAGGTCAGTCTGCTTATCTTTGATTGCTAGAAAGTCCAGAAATGTTAATCAAGCAAATCATTCATACTCAGGTGAAAGGTAATGAGGTAGAAGGAATTATTATTGGAGTCTGGACAAAACTCACAGTGCTTACCTTTTTTGTGCATGGAAAGGTATTTGTTTCACTCTCATGGAACCGACATGTGGCCTTGACATTTTCAGAGGCAAAACAAGAAAACATGAGTCTTCAGACACAGGAAGATTAGGCCAAGCCTTACTTATTTTAACCAGGAAACAAAATGTCTAGATGTATCAAAGAAAAAATTATCAATGCCTTCATGTCAAAGGAATGGAATAGGGAATCTATTAAGAGGAGTTTTCTGGAGCTCTGTCAGGAATAATGCGAACAAAAATTATCTTAACCTTGTGGATGACTGTGCTATTACAGCCTTTTAAAGTTCTTTCAGTCTTGCTTTCTTGATTCTGTAATTATTCATGTTCTTACCAGCATGAATGTCCATACATTTTGAAATAAATACTTTAAAGTGTTCATTTTCAGGGATATCTTGTTGCATTTTTATTCGACTTTTTAAACATGAACTCCTTTAATTGATGTTCATTCTTCCGATAAAAGCAAATCACGAAAAGTGTTAAACTTATTTGGTTACTTGCATGATTAACACTCATTGTCCAATAGGATTTTAAAAGGATATGACCAAGAAGGGTGAATTATGTCAGGGGGTTGTGTTCTCTTAATGGTGTCTTTTTTACATTCTGGTTGTTGCAATATCAGTTTAGCAATAAGGCATTTGATTTGTCATTCAAATAACAACGTATTTGTTATTTGAGTTAATTAATATAAACTCTATACAGAATATCCTAGATATATATTCTAAAAATATTCTCCAGTATTAGTACGTGCTAAGATTTGGCTGACATATTTCAAGCAGATATTTTCATATTCTGTCTTACTTCTCAAAGGAAAAAGTATCCACTCTTTCTGACTATTACTTTGATTTAACTTGGAAATTAGGTGCTCTTCTCTTTCAAATTTTTTTATTATTTTCATACGAGCTTTACTAACATAACCAATTAATAACAATCCACTTCTACTCTTGTCTTCAACAGATAACACAGAAAACTCAGTATCCCATTCTTCCTGCAAACACAGATCTATGTAATTTATGTATATGCATGGGCATATATATTCGTGAGTATCACTTCAGGTATTTACAAAAAATGCGGGATGATGTTGGTAGAGTTTTCCCAATCAACTAGCACAAGCCCACCTGTCAGGGATTAATCATAAAGTTTTCAATCTGTCCATTTCTCTTGACAGCATGTCACCAGAACAAATAAGAAGAGATTTGTACAAGAGCCAACAAATAAGTACATAAGACACCACAAAAGGACTACCAGTGACCAAGGGTATGTACAGTCAAATTGTGTTCAATCATGAACCCATTGTACGTGTGAAAAAGTGTTTTCCTTGGATTGGACCTGCAAGGGCACCTGTGAGAATATATCCAATGGTGGTAACGGGTTTCATATTAACTATGAGGATTTCCATATCGTTACTTAAGTTGTACCACACATTCTCATTTACTTGTTGTGAATAAGGTGGGAGATAAACAATCTACAGAACCAACTGCTGTACTCAGTCAAGGTTTGATATGTTCCTGGACTGACAGCAATATTAATTTCACTGACCCCATTATATATATGTCAGGTCAAACAATCCACAGAGTGGAAAATTATAGACTGAAATTCAACCAAATGCAGAACATAGATGAAAAAGCCACAACTGAGGTACAACCTTTAACTGTAGACCTGAAGTACTATGTTATAAATTATA